>JAJQKJ010001885.1:0-140626 GCA_029574335.1 Rana kukunoris | reverse complement strand
AATTAGGATGAAAATTGTGTTCTTCTCCTATTATGTGAGGTTATTTATCATCAGCTCTATTCAATGAAGGGGTAGGCAACCTGGGGGCCCTCCAGCTGTTGTGGAACTACATTTCCCATGAGGCATTGCAAGGCTAGCAGTTACAATTACTCCTAGAGGCACGTTGAGACTTGTAGTTCTGCAACAGCTGTAGGGCCCCAGGTTGCCAACCCCTGATCTAGTGTTTTTTTTCTTTATTGAGGTATTTATGGAAAAAAAAACAATTATGACCACTAGGTGGCACTGATGAAGGAACTGCATATATTATAGATATTACGGCAATTTTTATCCTGACCGTGTGAATGTTTGTCATATTCACACAGCAGACATTTTACAGCTACTACAATAATTGCCACAATCTTCTAAGCCCTGCTGCATAGTAACCACTGTGTTGCTTTAACTGACAATTGCGCGGGGTCGTGCGACGTGCTCCCAAACAAAATTGATGCCCTTTTATCCAACAAATAGAGCTTTCTTTTGGTGGTATTTGATCACCTCTGCGTTTTTAATTTTTTGCGCTATAAACAAAAATAGAGCGACAATTTTGAAAAAAATGCAATATTTTTTACTTTTTGCTGCAATAAATATCCCCAAAAATATATATAAAAAAAAAAATTTCCCTCAGTTTAGGATGATACGTATTCTTCTACATATTTTTGGTAAAAAAAAAAAAAACAATAAGCGTTTATTGATTAGTTTGCACAAAAGTTATAGCGTGGATAGTTTTATGGCATTTTTATTAATTCTTTTTTCATTACTAGTAATGGCGGTGATCTGCGATTTTTTACTGTGACTGCCACATTATGGCGGACACATCTGACACTTTTGACGCTTTTTTGGGACCATTCTCATTTATACAGCGATCAGTGCTAAAAAAATACACTGATTACAATGTAAATGACACTGGCAGGGAAGGGGTTAACCATTAGGGGGCGAGGAAGGGGTTAAGTGTGTCTTAGGGAGTGATTCTAACTGTGTGGGGTGTGGCTATATGTGACACGTCAGTGATCACTGCTTCCGATGACAGGGAGCAAGAATCGGTGTCCTGGCCCAGGACAGATCAGGGAGATGCCTTGTTTACACAGGCATCCCCCCGTTCTGCAGCTCCGTGACATGATCGCGGGTAACCGGGGGACATCGAGTCTACGGGTCCTGCAGGCACAGTCCCGGAGCTCGCGTTGGCATGCGCTCACCCCGCACGGTGCAAAACTCAAAGCAACGTATATATACGTTGCTTATATAGCTAGATATGTGAAGAATGGTGGCCTAAATATCGAAGGCTGTGAAACCTGTTTCATTACCTTCCTGGAATAAGCTTATTCAAGGAAAGTAAAGCCAGCGGTGAAACAGGTTTCACAGCCTAACAGCAGATTACGTAGCCTCATTTATCCTCCACCAAATAAGGTTCTCGCCTCACTTAGGGAGTTGCTGCAGGCCTGTGTTCTTGACCTATGGGTACTTCCCTCCCCCACCTTTTGTTACTATAACAGCCTCTGATCTTCAAAGATGCCCTTTTCACAAAATTGGGGGGTGTCTTTGGGAATTTGTGCCCATTTGTAAAGTCAGGTACTAATGTTGGATGAGAAGACCTGGCTTACAATCGTTGTTCCAGTTCATCCTAAAGGTGTTCAGTAGGGTTGAGGTCACGGTTCTTTGGATACATAAGTTCCTCCCCACCAACCTGGGTAAACCAGTCTTTATGGAGCTGGCTTTGTACACAGGGCACAGTCATGGTGGAACAGAAAAGGGTCTTCACCACACTGTTACCACAAAGATGGAAGACCTTGGGGGTATTGATGTTGAATGAGAAGATCTGGCTCGCAATCAGCATTTTAATTCATCCCTAAGATGTTCAGTAGGGTTGAGGTGTAGGACACACAAGTTCCTTCACACCAGACTGGTCACACCATGTATTTATGGAGCTGGCATTATACACAGGGAACAGAAAAGGGTCTTCACCAAACTGAAACCTCAAGGTTGGACGATCACAAGAAAAGGTTCTTCACCAAACTGTTACCACAAGGTTGGATGAGCACAAGAAAAGGGTCTTCACCAAACTGTTACCACAAAGTTGGATGAGCACAAGAAAAGGTATTCACCAAACTGTTACCACAAAGTTGGATGAGGACAAGAAAAGGGTCTTCACCAAACTGTTACAACAAGGTTGGACGAGCACAAGAAAAGGGTCTTCACCAAACTGTTACCACAAGGTTGGACGATCACAAGAAAAGGGTCTTCACCAAACTGGTTACCACAAGGTTGGACGAGCACAAAAAAGGGTCTTCACCAAACTGTTTACCACAAGGTTGGACGAGCACAAGAAAAGGGTCTTCACCAAACTGTTACCACAAGGTTGGACAATCACAAGAAAAGGGTCTTCACCAAACTGGTTACCACAAGGTTGAACGAGCACAAGAAAAGAGTCTTCACCAAACTGTTACCACAAGGTTGAATGAGCACAAGAAAAGGGTCTTCACCAAACTGTTACCACAAAGTTGGACGATCACAAGAAAAGGGTCTTCACCAAACTGGTTACCACAAGGTTGGACGAGCACAAGAAAGGGGTCTTCACCAAACTGTTACCACAAGGTTGAATGAGCACAAGAAAAGGGTCTTCACCAAACTGTTACCACAAGGTTGGACGAGCACAAGAAAAGGGTCTGTGGTGCAGCTCTGCATAGAAACCAATCAGCTTCCAGGTATTTTGTCAAAGCTTAAGTGAACAAGCTGAAGTTAGGAGCTGATTGGCTACCATGCAGAGTTGCACCAGATACAGAGTCTTCCAACTTTAGCAACCCCCCCCCCCCGTCTCACCAGTCAGCCCCCTACAAATATTGTATATGGGACAAAATGCAGTCCATACACCTTGATCAGTCAATTTCTAACCCACTCAGCAAGTGCACATTTTTAATTTAAAGATTAAATGAGTCTTGTTACCCTGGATGTTGGCATTCGCAGTTCGAAATGTCGCAGCCTCATTCCGGTCTCTGGAAAGTTATATAATGGGACCTCTCTTGGAACGAAGGTGGCAAAAAATCCCAATTTGGCTACCTGTGGAGCAAAAATTGACGAGGGTGAGCGAGCAAAACAAATTGTATAAAGGTGTACAAACTTATAAAATTTCATAATTTATAACATACAGTAAAACCTAGGCTTGCGAGCATAATTCGTTCCAGAAACATGCTTGTAATCCAAAGCACTTGTATATCAAAGCGAATTTCCACATAAGAAATAATGGAAATTCAAATGATTCATTCCACAACCATTTATTCATAAGTCCTTCAGTTTATGTTCCATATAAAAAGATTATAGCGATGTGATTGGTTGTGTAACCAAAAAATGTCCACCCACAAATGAAAGCCTCCACAAGGGGATTAGAGAATCCAGAGTATAAAAGCGCCTCTAAGTTTAGCAATATGTTTCTAAATGTTGTACCTTCATTAAATGTAACCGTATTGCTACACTTAGAGGCTCCTCTCATCTCTTTTATACTCAAGACATCGCTTGTATATCAAGTCAAAATGTATTAAAAAAATTAGCTTGTCTTGCAAAACGCTCTTAAACCAAGTTACTCTCAAACCAAGGTTTTACTATATATATATATATATATATATATATACAAATCCTAGCATTAAATATAAATACTATGGCCCGGATTCACAAAGCACTTATGCCGACGTAACTCACCTTTTCCCGGCGTATGTGTGCGCCAGAGTCACAAACCAAGATATGCCTAAAAATAGGCCATCCTACCCCGATGTAGCTTACTTAAGCCGGCGTGGTGTGGGTGCAAATATGGTCTGGACGTATGTTGCTTCTGCCATTGATTAGGCATTCACATATGCAAATGAGGGAAATACGGCAATTCACGAATGTACTTGCCCCCCATAGATGAGGCGCAACCCATGCAAAGGTATGGACCAGGGAACACAAGCCTATGTATTGTACGTTGGACGTCTGTGAATATGGGCCGACGTGGGTCTGGCTGGGCGTAGGTTACGTTAATGGCATACACAGTGATCCAGGGTATCTTAGGCAGTTGTTCCGACGTGGTTGTGCGCATGCGCACGGGTATACGTCCACGTCTTGATGCATGCGCAGTTCATTTTAAGTACTTGTCTGGTGCCCCGGCCCATCATTTTGGGTTGTTGCCTTCTGGTTTGCAGCATGGATTACGCCCACTTCCAGCCCACTTCCACCTACTTCCACCTACGCCGGCTTACGCCTACGAAATATACGCCACGCTGGTGCAACGTTGGGAGCATTTGCTTTGTGAATTCCATGCTTCCCTCTCCGCGCTGCGCCGGCGTAGCATAAAAGAGATACGCTACGGCGGTATAAATGTGCGCCGATGTCTGTGAATCCGGGCCTATCAGTGTATTTGATGTCCAGCACCGGCAACCACAGATCATTCTGCTCCATGTAAACTGACACCAAGAAAAGTTTCTTGAAGAGTTGTGATGAAGCAATGTTGTTAATATTGCTTCATTGTAACTTCTTAGAACAATTAAAAAATAAATAAGTGAATAAATAAAAAAAAAATTGTTTCCTAATTTAACCACTTAGTAATCAATACCTAACCCTGATCAGCCCTATTTATCTACTTCTTCTCTTTTTAGTATTTTCTTTTACAATTTTTTTTTCTGGGTGTTTCTTCTTTTCTTTACTTCTTTTTTTTTAATTTTTATTTATTTTTTGCATTTTTTTAACATTGATACCTAATCATTCTTTTGTCTGTATTTGTTTGTTCCTTTTTTTGCATATAATAAAAAGCAAAAAAAAAAAAGCCTTAAGTTTATTTGTAAATACTCTATGGTTTGTAACAGAAACACAATTTTAGCCCTGGAAGTCTTTTCCCAGCATCAACTACTAATTTATTCAAACATATTTAATTATTGATTATTCAATCATTAAACTTATGCCGCGTACACACGATCACTTTTCGCATGAAAAAAAAAAACGTTGTTTTTCAGCATGTATAAAATATTTTCCAACTTCATCATTAAAAACGAAGTTTGCCCACACACCATCGTTTAAAAAAAAATGATGAGCAAAGCGCTGTTACGTACAACACGTACGACGGCACTCTAAAGGGGAAGTTTCATTCAAGCTCCCGTCTCATAACTTGCTTCTGAGCATGCGCGGGTTTAAAACGACATTTTTAAAAACATTTTTTAAAACAACGTTAAAAAATGAAGCATGCTCGAATTTTTTGTTTTTTTGTCGCTTTTCAGAAGATGACTACACACCATCATTTTAAATGACGTTTTTAAAAACGTTTTTTTTTTTTTTCATGCCGAAAAGTGATCGTGTGTACGCGGCATAACACTGGCCAAAGTTGAACTGTTTAAAATGACACATTTTCAACTAAAATAAATTTAATACATTTTTGTTTGTAACATTTTTTGGCAATAGATTGCTTAGAAATTATAAAAAGAAACATTGTATTACTTCTTTATCACTATTATTTATAAAAGAGTCAACTTTTTTTTTAGTCTTGGATAGAGTGAAGAGGGATTAGAACAACTGTCAGTTTATTTTTTATTTTTTGCTGTCTGTGCTGTTTTCCCGTTAAGGAGATTCATCCTCTTAATTTGTCCTGCTTACTATTATCATTGAAAGCGAAAAACAACCCATGTATCCATCTTCAGGCGGCGGTCCGGTTTACAATAATGGTGGTCTCTACGGTGGATTTGCCGTGAGATCACCTTATCGGCGGCGGGAGAGGACCCTCCCGCCGCCCCTCCCGCACCCTCCGCCGCTTTGGTAGCGGTGGAGCCGATCAGGACTTTATCGTTGCTTGGTATGGATACGAGTGAGAGCAAGATAGGCCCCCACCCGTCTCCATACCGCCCAAACGTCACTTCCGCCCATAGTTCTTAAAGGGACTTTTTTTTTGTAATTTTTTCAAATGACAATTTATTTTTATTTTTTTAATTGCATTTTAGTGTTAATATGAAATGTGAATATTTTTTTACCCCAGATCTCATATTTAAGGTCGCGTACACACGATCGGGTTTGTCCGATGACTGATGGTGTGTACGCACATCAGACCATCAGGCCACTTCAGCGGTGACCCGATGGAAATACGGTGTGACAAAAAGTGTCACCATTTTTTTCTCTAGGGTGTTAGAATTTTTTTTATAATCTTTGGGGGTTCTTAGTAATTTTCTAGTAAACACCACATCTAAAAAGGAGGCTCGGTCCTTAAGTGGTAAAGTACCGACAGTTATCACCAAATCAATAGGGCCATATCTAAAATTGTAAAATTGCTCTGATCCATTAAGGGGTATAAAGGTGTGAGAGCTAAACCTGTAAGAAATGTATTTCTTTCTAGCCGAACATTCAGTGAACTTATCTATCAGTGGCATGGCTTTGTTTACCGACAAACCCTTGGGATCACCATGTTAGCACCGATATATTGATGACATTCCTTTGTTAGACAAAAGACACATCATTTATTTTTTTTCAATCATTTTTTTTCTATGTAGTCTGTATATGTGCCATACCGGCATGTTGATACTTACCAGATATGCCACTATGGGTATGGCAACCATCACAACAGCTATCACTGCAATGAGAGCAATAGCATAACCAGGGATGGATCCAGATATACCGCTTCCAACAGTTTGTGCTAGATGGGAAAAAAATAGAAAAAAAAAGTTGTGTTAAGACTTATACAAAGAGACATTTTGGTCTTAAAGTGAACCTAACCAGCGCCAAACGTACTATTAGGCACATGACTATAGGCAGCAGATGCAAAGAGGTAGTCCTGTAAAGATATTGGGCCCACTTTTTATTTTTTACTGTCATCTCATATACACAATATTGTCAAAAGTATTGGGATACCTGCCTTTAAACGCGCATGAACTTTAATGGCATCCCAGAATCTTGTCAGGAAAAAAAATTGTTTTTCCCGAAGAGATTCTTGGCAAGAATTCCCTGCCGCCCGAGTGTACACACAAACCTTTCAAAAGCACCATTTTTGTGCGGTGCGGTCAGGGCCGGATTTAATCCCTTTGCCGCCCCAAGGCCGGGTCCTTCAATGCCGTCCCCCGCCTGTGCAGTACAGGGGGGACATTATCCGCCGGAGGGACTTTTTCGTCAGGACACTGAGAAGCAGGGGGGGGGGGTGCTGCTGCTGAATATGACATTGAGAGGTGGGGGGGTTTTGCTGCCAAAAAATGACATTGGGCATTGGGGGGGTGCTGCTGCCGGTTCTCAATGACATTGAGAACCGGGGTGGGGGGGGGGTTGCTGCTGCCGAAAAATTACATTGAGATCCATCTTACCTCCTCTTCCCTCATTTTTCTCTCCTCTCACCATCTGTGACATGACAGGGGGGAGCTCTCGAAATTAAAGTGAAAGTGTCCTCTCCTCTCAGCCGCAGTGCCACCCCTGCACCCACTGCCGCCCCAAGGCCTGGCCTTGTTGGCCTTGTCTATACAAAATTAATTTGCTCAAATCGCACTGCCAAGAATAGCATGTGATTTGAATAGGAATTGGTGTCTGAATCACACGCAGGGTCCTGCACCACATATATGTGAACCCAGCCTGAGGGAAGCCCGCTCCTTGGCTCAGCTTCTACCAGGTACTTGACATAGTAATTTTAATGCTTATATGAGATTTTTAGTGATCGGGTTAAGATCTATAATTGGAGAAAACTGCAAAGAGTGGCAACACTTTATTAGGTGGTGCTGCTCTGTGCAGCATTTAGATCTGTCCACCGCTGCTGGGAGAAAAGGGTGGAGAGGACCGGTGACATTGTGAGCCAAAGGCACATGGAAAAAGGTTTGCACTGTATAGGAGTTAAAAACATTTTTTTTAGGGGTACAGGGGTGCATCTATGAGGAGTAGGGATAAACAGCAAAAGAAATCCTAAGCCCAATTTTGGGTTTAACTCACTGACAATAACTCCATAATACAATACACTGCTTACTACAAACTGTATCAACATACATGTTCTAAATGAGGGCGTGGGACAAACCAAAGGGTACCTTGAGTAGTAGTGTTTTGCGATGTTGCACTGGCTACAGTTGCATTGGCAGAAGTTGTGCTTGCTCCCGATACTGCTGTACCCGATCCAAGTGTTGTACTAGATCCAGGTGCTGTACTGGTTCCTGGAGTTGTGCTGGTTCCAGATGTTGTACTGGTGTTTGGTGTTGTACTGGCTTCTGGAGTTCTACTGGATCCAGGTATTGTACGGGCTTCCGGAGTGGTACTGGATTCAAATGTTGTACTGGTTCCTGGAGTTGTACTGGTTCCAGGTGTTGTACTGGATCCAGGTGTGTTATTGGATCCAGGTGTTGTATTGGATCCGGATGTTGTACTGGCTTCTGGAGTTGTACTGGTTCTTGGAGTTGTACTGGATCCAGGTGTTGTACTGGCTTCTGGAATTGTATTGGATCCAGGTGTTGTACTGGTTCCTGGAGTTGTGCTGGATCCAGGTGTTGTACTGGTTCCTGGAGTTTTACTGGATCCAGGTGTTGTACTGGATCCAGGTGTTGTACTGGCTTTTGGAGTTGTAACAGATCCAGGTGTTGTACTGGATCCAGGTATTGTACTGGTTCCTGGAGTTGTACTTGATCCAGGTGTTGTACTGGTTCCTGGGGTTGTGCTGGATCCAGGTGTTGTACTGGATCCAGGTGTTGTACTGGCTTCTGGAGTTGTAACAGATCCAGGTGTTGTACTGGATCCAGGTATTGTAGTGGTTCCTGGAGTTGTACTGGATCCAGGTGTTGTACTGGATCCAGGTTTTGTACTGGCTTCTGGGTTGTTGTAACAGATTCAGGTGCTGTACTGGTCCAGGATTGTAGTGGTTCCGGGTGGTGTACTGGACTGGGTCCAGGTGTTGTACTGGCTTCTGGAGTTGTATCGGACCAGTTGTTGTACTGGACATCCAGGTGTTGTACTGGTTCCTGGAGTTGTACTGGATCCAGGTGTTGTACTGGTTCCTGGAGTTATATTGGATCCAGGTGTTGTACTGGATCCAGATGTTGTACTGGTTCCTGGAGTTGTACTAGAACCAGGTGTTGTACTGGCTTCTGTAGTTGTACTGGATCGAGGTGTTGTACTGGTTCCTGGAGTTGTACTGGATCCAGGTGTTGTACTGGATCCAGGTGTTGTACTGGCTCCTGGAGTTGTACTGGCTCCTGGAGTTGTACTGGCTCCTGGAGTTGTAACGGATCCAGTTGTTGTACTGGATCCAGCTGTTGTACTGGTTCCTGGAGTTGTACTGGATCCAGGTGTTGTACTGGTTAATGGAGTTATACTGGAGCCAGGTGTTGTACTGGATCCAGATGTTGTACTGGTTCCTGGATTTGTACTGGATCCAGGTGTTGTACTGGATCCAGGTGTTGTACTGGTTCCTGAAGTTGTACTGGATCCAGGTGTTGTACTGGTTCCTGGAGTTGTACTGGATCCAGTTGTTGTACTGGTTCCTGGAGTTGTACTGGATCCAGGTGTTGTACTGGATCCAGGTGTTGTACTGGTTCCTGGAGTTGTACTGGATCCAGGTGTTGTACTGGATCCAGGTGTTATATTGGATCCGGATGTTGTACTGGGTTCAGGTGTTGTTCTAGTTCCTGAAGTTGTACTGGATTCAGGTGTTGTACTGGCTTCTGGAGTCGTAACAGATACAGGTGTTGTACTGGTTCCTGGATTTGTATTGGATCCAGGTGTTGTACTGGATCCAGGTATTGTACTGGCTCCTGGAGTTGTACTGGATCCAGGTGGTGTACTGGATCCAGGTGTTGTACTGGCTTCTGGAGTTGTAACAGATCCAGGTGTTGTACTGGATCCAGGTATTGTAGTGGTTCCTGGAGTTGTACTGGATCCAGGTGTTGTACTGGCTTCTGGAGTTGTACTGGATCCATGTGTTGTACTGGTTCCTGGAGTTGTACTGGATCCAGGTGGTGTACTGGCCCCTGGAGTTGTACTGGATCCAGGTGTTGTACTGGCTTCTGGAGTTGTAACGGATCCAGTTGTTGTACTGGATTCAGGTGTTGAACTGGTTCCTGGCGTTGTACTGGATCCATGTGTTGTGCTGGCTTCAGGAGTTGTACTGGATTCAGGTGTTTTACTGGTTCCTGGAGTTGTACTGGATCCAGGTGTTGTACTGGATCCAGGTGTTGTACTGGTTCCTGGAGTTGTACTGGTTCCTGGAGTTGTACTGGATCCAGGAGTTGTACTGGATCCAGGAGTTGTAACGGATCCAGTTGTTGTACTGGATCCAGGTGTTGTACTGGTTCCTGGAGTTGTACTGGAACCAGGTGTTGTACTGGTTGCTGGAGTTGTACTGGATTCAGGTGTTGTACTGGATCCAGGTGTTGTACTGGTTCCTGGAGTTGTACTGGATCCAGGTGTTGTACTGGTTCCTGGAGTTGTACTGGATCCAGGTGTTGTACTGGTTCCTGGAGTTGTACTGGATCCAGGTGTTGTACTGGATCCAGGTGTTGTACTGGTTCCTGGAGTTGTACTGGATACAGGTGTTGTACTAGATCCAGGTGTTATATTGGATCCAGATGTTGTACTGGGTTCAGGTTTTGTACTAGTTCCTGGAGTTGTACTGGATCCAGGTGTTGTACTGGCTTCTAGAGTTGTAACGGATCCAGGTGTTGTACTGGTTCCTGGATTTGTACTGGATCCAGGTGTTGTACTGGTTCCTGGAGTTGTACTGGATCCAGGTGTTGTACTGGATCCAGGTATTGTACTGGCTCCTGGAGTTGTACTGGATCCAGGTGCTGTACTGGATCTAGGTATTGTACTTGCTCCTGGAGTTGTACTGGATCCAGGTGTTGCACTGGATCCAGGTGTTGTACTGGCTTCTGGAGTTGTACTGGATCCAGGTGTTGTACTGGTTTCTGGAGTTGTACTGTATCCAGGTGTTGCACTGGTTCCTGTAGTTGTACCGGATCCAGGTGTTGTACTGGTTCCTGGAGTTGTACTGGATGCAGGTGTTGTACTGGATTCAGGTGTTGTACTGGTTCCTGGAGTTGAACTGGATCCAGGTGTTGTACTGGCTTCTGGTGTTGTACTGGATCCTGGTGTTGTACTGGCTTCTGGAGTTGAACTTAATCTAGGTGTTGTACTGGTTCCTAGAGATGTACTGGATCCAGGGGTACTGGTTTCTGGAGTTGTACTGGATTGAGGTGTTGTACTAGCTGCTGGAGCTGCACTGGATCCAGGTGCTGTAATCATTTCTGGAGCTGTACTGAATCCAGGTGTTGTACTGGTTCCTGGAGTTGTACTGGATCCAGGTATTGTACTGGCTTCTGGAGTTGTACTAGATCCATTTGTTGTATTAGCTTCTGTAGTCGTACTGGGTCCAGGTGTTGCACTGGTTCCTGAAGTTTTGCTAGATCCAGGTGTTGTACTGGTTCCTGAAGTTGTACTAAATCCAGGTGTACTGGTTCCATGTGTTGTACTGGTTCCATGTGTTGTACTGGTTCCATGTGTTGTACTGGTTCCTGGAGTTGTACTGGTTCCTGGAGCTGTACTGGATCCAGGTGTTGTACTGGCTCCTGGCATTGTACTGGATCCAGATGTTGTACTGGGTTCTGGAGTTGAACTTAATCCAGGTGTTGTACTGGTTTCTGGAGATGTACTGGATCCAGGTGTTGTACTGGTTTCTGGAGATGTACTGGATCCAAGTGTTGTACTGGCTGCTGGAGTTACACTGGATCCGGGTGTTGTAATCATTCCTGAAACTGTAGTGGATCCAGGTGTTGTATTAGATCCAGGTGTTGTACTGGCTTCTGGAGTTGTACTGGATCCAGGTGTTGTACTGCTGCTTGGAGTTGTACTGGAATCATTTGTTGCACTAGTTCCTGGAATTATACTGGATCCAGGTGTTTGTACTGGCTCCTGGAGTTGTACTGGGATCCAGGTATGTGTACTGGTTCCTAGAGTTGTACTGGATCCAGGTGTTGTCCTGGCTTCTGGGGTCGTACTCAATCCAGATGTTGTACTGGATCCGGGGGTTGTACTGTATCCAGGTGTTGTACTGGCCTCTGGAGTTGAACTTAATCCAGGTGTTGTACTGGTTCCAGGAGATGTACTGGATACAGGGGTACTGGTTGTCCTGGCTTCTGGAGTTGTACTGAATCCAGATGTTGTACTGGATCCGGGGGCAGTACTGGATCCAGGTGTTGTACTGGCTTCTGGAGTTGTACTGGATCCGGGTGTTGTACTGGATCCAGGGGCTTTACTTGATCCAAATGTTGTACTGGCATCTGGAGTCATACTGGATCCAAGGGCTGTACTGGATCCTGGATTTGCACTGGATGCGAGTGTTGTGCTGGCTTCTGGAGTCGTACTGAATTCAGATGTTGTACTGGTTCCTGAAGTTGTACCTGATCCGGGGGCTGAACTGGATCCAGGTGTTGCTATGGTGGCTATAGTGGTGGTGTGGACTCAGGCTGTTGTGTGCTGTCGTGTCAGTGGTTGGAGTTTCACTACTGGTTACTATAGTGGAGGCTGTAGACTCTGCAGCTGTTGTGTGCTGTCGTTGTGGCAGCAGTGGTTGGAGTTTCACTACTGGTTGCTATAGTGGTGGCTGTAGACTCTGCAGCTGTTGTTGCTGTCGTGGCAGTGGTTGGAGTTTTACTACTGGTTGCAATAGTGGTGGCTGTAGACTCAGCAGCTGCTGTTACTGTCGTAGCAGTGGTTGGAGTTTCACTACTGGTTACTATAGTGGTGGCTGTAGACTCTGCAGCTGTTGTTGCTGTTGTGGCAGTGGTTGGAGTTTCACTACTGGTTGGTATTGTGGTGGGTGTGGACTCAGCAGCTGCTGTTACTGTCGTAGCAGTGGTTGGAGTTTCACTACTGGTTACTATAGTGGTGGCTGTAGACTCTGCAGCTGTTGTTACTGTCGTGGCAGTGGTTGGAGTTTCACTACTGGTTGGTATTGTGGTGGGTGTGGACTCAGCAGCTGTTGTTGCTGTCGTGGCAGTGGTTGGAGTTTCACTACTGGTTACTATAGTGGAGGCTGTAGACTCTGCAGCTGTTGTTGCTGTCGTGGCAGTGGTTGGAGTTTCACTACTGGTTGCAATAGTGGTGGCTGTAGACTGTGCAGCTGTTGTTGCTGTCGTGGCAGTGGTTGGAGTTTCACTACTGGTTGCTAAAGTGGTGGTTGTGGAGTCAGCAACTGTTGTTGCTGTCGAGGCAGTGGTTGGAGTTTCACTACTGGTTGCTATTGTGGTGGGTGTGGACTCAGCAGCTGTTGTTGCTGTCGTGGCAGGGGTTGGAGTTTCACTACTGGTTGCAATAGTGGTGGCTGTAGACTCTGCAGCTGTTGTTGCTGTCATGGCAGTGGTTGGAGTTTCACTACTGGTTGCTAAAGTGGTGGTTGTGGAGTCAGCAACTGTTGTTGCTGTCGTGGCAGGGGTTGGAGTTTCACTACTGGTTGCGATAGTAGTGGCTGTAGACTCTGCAGTTGTTGTTGCTGTCATGGCAGTGGTTGGAGTTTCACTAGTGGTGGCTGTAGACTCAGCAGCTGGTGTTGCTGTCATGGCAGTGGTTGGAGTTTCACTACTGGTTGCTATAGTGGTGGCTGTAAACTCTGCAGTTGTTGTTGCTGTCATGGCAGTGGTTGGAGATTCACTAGTGGTGGCTGTAGACTCTGCAGCTGTTGTTGCTGTCGTGGCAGTGGTTGGAGTTTCAGTACTGGCTGCTAAAGTGGTGGCTGTAGACTCTGCAGCTGTTGTTGCTGTCGTGGCAGTGGTTGGAGTTTCACTAGTGGTGGCTGTGGACTCAGCAGTTGTTGTTGCTGTCGTGGCAGTGGTTGGAGTTTCACTACTGGTTGCTATAGTGGTGGCTGTGGACTCAGCAGTTGTTGTTGCTGTCGTGGCAGTGGTTGGAGTTTCACTACTGGTTGCTATAGTGGTGGCTGTAGACTCAGCAGTTGTTGCTGTTGTGGCAGTGGTTGGAGTTTCACTACTGGTTGCTATAGTGGTGGCTGTGGACTCAGCAGCTGTTGTTGCTGTCGTGGCAGTGGTTGGAGTTTCACTACTGGTTGCTATAGTGGTGGCTGTAGATTCAGGAGTTGTTGTTGCTGTAGTGACAGTGGTTGGAGTTTTACTACTGGTTGCTATAGTGGTGCCTGTAGATTCAGCAGCTGTTGTTGCTGTTGTGGCCGTGGTTGGAGTTTCACTAGTGGTGGGTGTGGACTCAGCAGTTGTTGCTGCAGTCGTGGCAGTGGTTGGAGTTTCACTACTGGTTGCAATAGTGGTGGCTGTGGACTCAGCAGCTGTTGTTGCTGTCGTGGCAGTGGTTGGAGTTTCACTACTGGTTGCTATAGTGGTGGCTGTGGACTCAGCAGTTGTTGCTGCAGTCGTGGCAGTGGTAGGAGTTTCACTACTGGCTGCTAAAGTGGTGGCTGTGGACTCAGCAGCTGTTGTTGCTGTCGTGGCAGTGGTTGGAGTTTCACTACTGGTTGCTATAGTGGTGGCTGTAGACTCTGCAGTTGTTGTTGCTGTCGTGGCAGTGGTTGGAGTTTCACTAGTGGTGGCTGTGGACTCAGCAGTTGTTGTTCCTGTCGTGGCAGTGGTTGCAGTTTCACTACTGGCTGCTAAAGTGGTGGCTGTGGACTCAGCAGTTGTTGTTGCTGTCGTGGCAGTGGTTGGAGTTTCACTAGTGGTGGCTGCATTCTCAGCAGTTGATGTTGCTGTCGTGGCAGTGGTTGGAGTTTCACTACTGGTTGCTATAGTGGTGGCTGTAGACTCTGCAGTTGTTGTTGCTGTCGTGGCAGTGGTTGGAGTTTCACTACTGGTTGCTATAGTGGTGGCTGTGGACTCAGCAGTTGTTGCTGCAGTCGTGGCAGTGGTAGGAGTTTCACTACTGGCTGCTAAAATGGTGGCTGTGGACTCAGCAGCTGTTGTTGCTGTCGTGGCAGTGGTTGGAGTTTCACTACTGGCTGCTAAAGTGGTGGCTGTGGACTCAGCAGTTGTTGTTGCTGTTGTGGCAGTGGTTGGAGTTTCACTAGTGGTGGCTGCATTCTCAGCAGTTGATGTTTCTGTCGTGGCAGTGGTTGGAGTTTCACTACTGGTTGCAATAGTGGTGGCTGTAGACTCAGCAGCTGTTGTTGCTGGGTCGTTGTGGTTGGTGGAGTTTCACTACTGGTTGCTATAGTGGTGGCTGTGGACTCAGCAGTTGTTGCTGCAGTCGTGGCAGTGGTAGGAGTTTCACTACTGGTTGCTATAGTGGTGGCTGTAGACTCTGCAGTTGTTGTTGCTGTCGTGGCAGTGGTTGGAGTTTCACTAGTGGTGGCTGTGGACTCAGCAGCTGTTGTTGCTGTCGTGGCAGTGGTTGGAGTTTCAATACTGGCTGCTAAAGTGGTGGCTGTGGACTCAGCAGCTGTTGTTGCTGTCGTGGCAGTGGTTGGAGTTTCACTACTGGTTGCTATAGTGGTGGCTGCAGACTCAGCAGTTGTTGTTGCTGTCGTGGCAGTGGTTGGAGTTTCACTACTTGTTGCTATAGTGGTGGCTGTAGAATCAGCAGCTGTTGTTGCTGTCGTGGCAGTGGTTGGAGTTTCACTACTGGTTGCTATAGTGGTGGCTGTAGACTCTGCAGTTGTTGTTGCTGTCGTGGCAGTGGTTGGAGTTTCACTACTGGTTGCTATAGTGGTGGTTGTAGACTCAGCAGCTGTTGTTGCTGTTGTGGCAGTGGTTGGAGTTTCACTACTGGTTGCTATTGTGGTGGCTGTGGACTCAGCAGCTGTTGTTGCTGTCATGGCAGTGGTTGGAGTTTCACTACTGGTTGCTATAGTGGTGGTTGTAGACTCAGCAGCTGTTGTTGCTGTTGTGGCAGTGGTTGGAGTTTCTCTACTGGTTGCTATAGTGGTGGCTGCAGACTCAGCAGTTGTTGTTGCTGTTGTGGCAGTGGTTGGAGTTTCACTACTGGTTGCTATAGTGGTGGCTGTAGAATCAGCAGCTGTTGTTGCTGTCGTGGCAGTGGTTGGAGTTTCACTACTGGTTGCTATAGTGGTGGCTGTAGACTCTGCAGTTGTTGTTGCTGTCGTGGCAGTGGTTGGAGTTTCACTAGTGTGTGCTGTGGACTCAGCAGCTGTTGTTGCTGTCGTGGCAGTGGTTGGAGTTCACACTACTGGTTGCTATAGTGGTGGCTGTAGACTCAGCAGCTGTTGTTGCTGTTGTGGCAGTGGTTGGAGATTCACTAGTGGTGGCTGTGGACTCAGCAGCTGTTGTTGCTGTCGTGGCAGTGGTTAGAGTTTCACTACTTGTTGCTATAGTGGTGGCTGTAGACTCAGCAGCTGTTGTTGCTGTCATGGCAGTGGTTGGAGTTTCACTACTGGTTGCTATAGTGGTGGCTGTAGACTCTGCAGTTGTTGTTGCTGTCGTGGCAGTGGTTGGAGTTTCACTAATGGTGGCTGTGGACTCAGCAGCTGTTGTTGCTGTCGTGGCAGTGGTTGGAGTTTCACTACTGGTTGCTATAGTGGTGGCTGTAGACTCAGCAGCTGTTGTTGCTGTTGTGGCAGTGGTTGGAGTTTCAGTACTGGCTGCTAAAGTGGTGGCTGTAGACTCAGCAGCTGTTGTTGCTGTCGTGACAGTGGTTGGAGTTTCACTACTGGTTGCTATAGTGGTGGCTGCAGACTCAGCAGTTGTTGTTGCTGTCGTGGCAGTGGTTGGAGTTTCACTACGGGTTGCTATAGTGGTGGCTGTAGACTCAGCAGCTGTTGTTGCTGTCGTGGCAGTGGTTGGAGTTTCAGTACTGGCTGCTAAAGTGGTGGCTGTAGACTCAGCAGTTGTTGTTGCTGTCGTGGTAGTGGTTGGAGTTTCACTACTGGTTGCTATAGTGGTGGCTGTAGACTCTGCAGTTGTTGTTTGCTGTGTCGTGGCAGTGGTTGGAGTTTCACTAGTGGTGGCTGTGGACTCAGCAGCTGTTGTTTGCTGTCGTGGCAGTGGTTGGAGTTTCACTACTGGCTGCTAAAGTGGTGGCTGTGGACTCAGCAGCTGTTGTTGCTGTCGTGGCAGTGGTTGGAGTTTCACTACTGGTTGCAATAGTGGTGGCTGTAGACTCTGCAGTTGTTGTTCCTGTCGTGGCAGTGGTTGGAGTTTCACTAGTGGTGGCTGCAGACTCAGCAGTTGTTGTTGCTGTCGTGGCAGTGGTTGGAGTTTCACTACTTGTTGCTATAGTGGTGGCTGTAGACTCAGCAGCTGTTGTTGCTGTCGTGGCAGTGGTTGGAGTTTCACTACTGGTTGCTATAGTGGTGGCTGTGGACTCAGCAGCTGTTGTTGCTGTCGTGGCAGTGGTTGGAGTTTCACTACTGGTTGCTATAGTGGTGGCTGTAGACTCAGCAGCTGTTGTTGCTGTTGTGGCAGTGGTTGGAGTTTCACTACTGGCTGCTATAGTGGTGGCTGTGTACTCAGCAGCTGTTGTTGCTGTCGTGGCAGTGGTTGGAGTTTCACTACTGGTTGCTATAGTGGAGGCTGTAGACTCTGCAGTTGTTGTTGCTGTCGTGGCAGTGGTTGGAGTTTCACTAGTGGTGGCTGTGGAATCAGCAGCTGTTGTTGCTGTTGTGACAGTGGTTGGAGTTTCACTACTGGTTGCTATAGGTGGTGCTGTGGACTCAGCAGTTGTTGTTGCAGTTGTTGGAGTTTCACTACTGGTTGCTATAGTGGTGGCTGTAGACTCTGCAGTTGTTGTTTGCTGTCGTGGCAGTGGTTGGAGTTTCACTAGTGGTGGCTGTGGACTCAGCAGATGTTGTTGCTGTTGTGACAGTGGTTGGAGTTTCACTACTGGTTGCTATAGTGGTGGCTGTGGACTCAGCAGTTGTTGTTGCAGTTGTTGGAGTTTCACTACTGGTTGCTATAGTGGTGGCTGTAGACTCAGCAGCTGTTGTTGCTGTTGTGACAGTGGTTGGAGTTTCACTACTGGTTGCTATAGTGGTGGCTGTAGACTCTGCAGTTGTTGTTGCTGTCGTGGCAGTGGTTGGAGTTTCACTAGTGGTGGCTGTGGACTCAGCAGCTGTTGTTGCTGTTGTGGCAGTGGTTGGAGTTTCACTACTCGTTGCTATAGTGGTGGCTGTGGACTCAGCAGCTGTTGTTGCTGTTGTGGCAGTGGTTGGAGTTTCACTAGTGGTGGCTGTGGACTCAGCAGCTGTTGTTGCTGTCGTGGCAGTGGTTGGAGTTTCACTACTGGTTGCTATAGTGGTGGCTGTAGACTCTGCAGTTGTTGTTGCTGTCGTGGCAGTGGTTGGAGTTTCACTAGTGGTGGCTGTGGACTCAGCAGCTGTTGTTGCTGTCGTGACAGTGGTTGGAGTTTCAGTACTGGCTGCTATCGTGGTGGCTGTAGACTCAGCAGCTGTTGTTGCTGTTGTGGCAGTTGTTGGAGTTTCACTACTGGTTGCTATAGTGGTGGCTGTGGACTCAGCAGTTGTTGTTGCTGTCGTGGCAGTTGTTGGAGTTTCACTACTGGTTGCTATAGTGGTGGCTGTAGACTCAGCAGCTGTTGTTGCTGTTGTGACAGTGGTTGGAGTTTCACTACTGGTTGCTATAGTGGTGGCTGTAGACTCTGCAGTTGTTGTTGCTGTCGTGGCAGTGGTTGGAGTTTCACTAGTGGTGGCTGTGGACTCAGCAGCTGCTGTTGCTGTCGTGACAGTGGTTGGAGTTTCACTACTGGTTGCTATAGTGGTGGCTGTGGACTCAGCAGTTGTTGTTGCAGTTGTTGGAGTTTCACTACTGGTTGCTATAGTGGTGGCTGTAGACTCAGCAGCTGTTGTTGCTGTTGTGACAGTGGTTGGAGTTTCACTACTGGTTGCTATAGTGGTGGCTGTAGACTCTGCAGTTGTTGTTGCTGTCGTGGCAGTGGTTGGAGTTTCACTAGTGGTGGCTGTGGAATCAGCAGCTGTTGTTGCTGTCGTGGCAGTGGTTGGAGTTTCACTACTGGCTGCTAAAGTGGTGGCTGTGGACTCAGCAGCTGTTGTTGCTGTTGTGGCAGTGGTTGGAGTTTCACTACTGGTTGCTATCGTGGTGGCTGTAGACTCAGCAGCTGTTGTTGCTGTTGTGGCAGTTGTTGGAGTTTCACTACTGGTTGCTATAGTGGTGGCTGTGGACTCAGCAGTTGTTGTTGCTGTCGTGGCAGTTGTTGGAGTTTCACTACTGGTTGCTATAGTGGTGGCTGTAGACTCAGCAGCTGTTGTTGCTGTTGTGACAGTGGTTGGAGTTTCACTACTGGTTGCTATAGTGGTGGCTGTAGACTCTGCAGTTGTTGTTGCTGTCGTGGCAGTGGTTGGAGTTTCACTA
The DNA here is from genome assembly GCA_029574335.1 of Rana kukunoris. Lineage (NCBI taxonomy): Eukaryota > Metazoa > Chordata > Amphibia > Anura > Ranidae > Rana > Rana kukunoris. The sequence continues at coordinate 121,328 of JAJQKJ010001885.1, read as the reverse complement.
GTGGTGGCTGTGGACTCAGCAGCTGTTGTTGCTGTCGTGACAGTGGTTGGAGTTTCACTACTGGTTGCTATAGTGGTGGCTGCAGACTCAGCAGTTGTTGTTGCTGTCGTGGCAGTGGTTGGAGTTTCACTACTGGTTGCTATAGTGGTGGTTGTGGACTCAGCAGCTGTTGTTGCTGTTGTGACAGTGGTTGGAGTTTCACTACTGGTTGCTATAGTGGTGGTTGTGGACTCAGCAGCTGTTGTTGCTGCCGTGGCAGTGGTTGGAGTTTCACTAATGGCTGCTAAATTGGTGGCTGTAGACTCAGCAGCTGTTGTTGCTGTCGTGGCAGTGGTTGGAGTTTCACTACTCTTGTTGCTATAGTGGTGGCTGTAGACTCAGCAGCTGTTGTTGCTGTCGTGGCAGTGGTTGGAGTTTCACTACTGGTTGCTATAGTGGTGGCTGTGGACTCAGCAGCTGTTGCTGTCGTGGCAGTGGTTGGAGTTTCACTACTGGTTGCTATAGTGGTGGCTGTAGACTCAGCAGCTGTTGTTGCTGTTGTGGCAGTGGTTGGAGTTTCACTACTGGCTGCTATAGTGGTGGCTGTGTACTCAGCAGCTGTTGTTGCTGTCGTGGCAGTGGTTGGAGTTTCACTACTGGTTGCTATAGTGGTGGCTGTAGACTCTGCAGTTGTTGTTGCTGTCGTGGCAGTGGTTGGAGTTTCACTAGTGGTGGCTGTGGACACTCAGCAGCTGTTGTTGCTGTCGTGGCAGTGGTTGGAGTTTCACTACTGGCTGCTAAAGTGGTGGCTGTGGACTCAGCAGCTATTGTTGCTGTTGTGGCAGTGGTTGGAGTTTCACTACTGGTTGCTATAGTGGTGGCTGTAGACTCTGCAGTTGTTGTTGCTGTCGTGGCAGTGGTTGGAGTTTCTCTAGTGGTGGCTGTGGACTCAGCAGCTGTTGTTGCTGTCGTGGCAGTGGTTGGAGTTTCACTACTCGTTGCTATAGTGGTGGCTGTGGACTCAGCAGCTGTTGTTGCTGTTGTGGCAGTGGTTGGAGTTTCACTAGTGGTTGCTATAGTGGTGGCTGTAGACTCTGCAGTTGTTGTTGCTGTCGTGGCAGTGGTTGGAGTTTCTCTAGTGGTGGCTGTGGACTCAGCAGCTGTTGTTGCTGTCGTGGCAGTGGTTGGAGTTTCACTACTCGTTGCTATAGTGGTGGCTGTGGACTCAGCAGCTGTTGTTGCTGTCGTGGCAGTGGTTGGAGTTTCACTACTGGTTGCTATAGTGGTGGCTGTAGACTCTGCAGTTGTTGTTGCTGTCGTGGCAGTGGTTGGAGTTTCACTAGTGGTGGCTGTGGACTCAGCAGATGTTGTTGCTGTTGTGACAGTGGTTGGAGTTTCACTACTGGTTGCTATGGTGGTGGCTGTGGACTCAGCAGTTGTTGTTGCTGTCGTTGCAGTTGTTGGAGTTTCACTACTGGTTGCTATAGTGGTGGCTGTAGACTCAGCAGCTGTTGTTGCTGTTGTGACAGTGGTTGGAGTTTCACTACTGGTTGCTATAGTGGTGGCTGTAGACTCTGCAGTTGTTGTTGCTGTCGTGGCAGTGGTTGGAGTTTCACTAGTGGTGGCTGTGGACTCAGCAGCTGTTGTTGCTGTCGTGGCAGTGGTTGGAGTTTCACTACTGGCTGCTAAAGTGGTGGCTGTGGACTCAGCAGCTGTTGTTGCTGTCGTGGCAGTGGTTGGAGTTTCACTACTGGCTGCTAAAGTGGTGGCTGTGGACTCAGCAGCTGTTGTTGCTGTTGTGGCAGTGGTTGGAGTTTCACTACTGGTTGCTATAGTGGTGGCTGTAGACTCTGCAGTTGTTGTTGCTGTCGTGGCAGTGGTTGGAGTTTCACTAGTGGTGGCTGTGGACTCAGCAGCTGTTGTTGCTGTCGTGGCAGTGGTTGGAGTTTCACTACTCGTTGCTATAGTGGTGGCTGTGGACTCAGCAGCTGTTGTTGCTGTTGTGGCAGTGGTTAGAGTTTCACTAGTGGTGGCTGTGGACTCAGCAGCTGTTGTTGCTGTCGTGGCAGTGGTTGGAGTTTCACTACTGGTTGCTATAGTGGTGGCTGTAGACTCAGCAGCTGTTGTTGCTGCTGTGGCAGTGGTTGGAGTTTCAGTACTGGCTGCTAAAGTGGTGGCTGTAGACTCAGCAGCTGTTGTTGCTGTCGTGACAGTGGTTGGAGTTTCACTACTGGCTGCTAAAGTGGTGGCTGTGGACTCAGCAGCTGTTGTTGCTGTCGTGGCAGTGGTTGGAGTTTCACTAGTGGTGGCTGTGGACTCAGCAGCTGTTGTTGCTGTCGTGGCAGTGGTTGGAGTTTCACTACTGGTTGCTATAGTGGTGGCTGTAGACTCTGCAGTTGTTGTTGCTGTCGAGACAGTGGTTGGATTTTCACTACTGGTTGCTATAGTGGTGGTTGTGGACTCAGCAGATGTTGTTGCTGTCGTGACAGTGGTTGGAGTTTCACTACTGGTTGCTATAGTGGTGGCTGTAGACTCTGCAGTTGTTGTTGCTGTTGTGACAGTGGTTGGAGTTTCACTACTGGTTGCTATAGTGGTGGCTGTAGACTCTGCAGTTGTTGTTGCTGTCGTGACAGTGGTTGGAGTTTCACTACTGGCTGCTAAAGTGGTGGCTGTAGACTCAGCAGCTGTTGTTGCTGTCATGGCAGTGGTTGGAGTTTCACTACTGGTTGCTATAGTGGTGGCTGTAGACTCAGCAGATGTTGTTGCTGTTGTGACAGTGGTTGGAGTTTCACTACTGGCTGCTATAGTGGTGGCTGTGGACTCAGCAGCTGTTGTTGCTGTCGTGGCAGTGGTTGGAGTTTCACTACTAGTTGCTATAGTGCTGGCTGTGGACTCAGCAGCTGTTGTTGCTGTTGTGACAGTGGTTGGAGTTTCACTAGTGGTGGCTGTGGACTCAGCAGCTGTTGTTGCTGTCGTGGCAGTGGTTGGAGTTTCACTACTGGTTGCTATAGTGGTGGCTGTAGACTCTGCAGTTGTTGTTGCTGTCGTGGCAGTGGTTGGAGTTTCACTAGTGGTGGCTGTGGGACTCAGCAGCTGTTGTTGCTGTCGTGGGCAGTGGTTGGAGTTTCACTACTGGTTGCTATAGTGGTGGCTGTAGACTCTGCAGTTGTTGTTGCTGTCGTGACAGTGGTTGGAGTTTCACTACTGGTTGCTATAGTGCTGGCTGTGGACTCAGCAGCTGTTGTTGCTGTTGTGACAGTGGTTGGAGTTTCACTACTGGTTGCTATAGTGGTGGCTGTAGACTCTGCAGTTGTTGTTGCTGTCGTGGCAGTGGTTGGAGTTTCACTAGTGGCTGCTAAAGTGGTGGCTGTGGACTCAGCAGCTGTTGTTGCTGTCGTGGCAGTGGTTGGAGTTTCACTAGTGGTGGCTGTGGACTCAGCAGCTGTTGTTGCTGTCGTGGCAGTGGTTGGAGTTTCACTACTGGTTGCTATAGTGGTGGCTGTAGACTCTGCAGTTGTTGTTGCTGTCGTGGCAGTGGTTGGAGTTTCACTAGTGGTGGCTGTGGACTCAGCAGCTGTTGTTGCTGTCGTGACAGTGGTTGGAGTTTCACTACTGGTTGCTATAGTGGTGGCTGTGGACTCAGCAGCTGTTGTTGCTGTCGTGACAGTGGTTGGAGTTTCACTACTGGTTGCTATAGTGGTGGTTGTGGACTCAGCAGATGTTGTTGCTGTCGTGGCAGTGGTTGGAGTTTCACTACTGGTTGCTATAGTGGTGGTTGTGGACTCAGCAGATGTTGTTGCTGTCGTGGCAGTGGTTGGAGTTTCACTAGTGGTGGCTGTGGACTCAGCAGCTGTTGTTGCTGTCGTGGCAGTGGTTGGAGTTTCACTACTCGTTGCTATAGTGGTGGCTGTGGACTCAGCAGCTGTTGTTGCTGTTGTGGCAGTGGTTAGAGTTTCACTAGTGGTGGCTGTGGACTCAGCAGCTGTTGTTGCTGTCGTGGCAGTGGTTGGAGTTTCACTACTGGTTGCTATAGTGGTGGCTGTAGACTCAGCAGCTGTTGTTGCTGTTGTGGCAGTGGTTGGAGTTTCAGTACTGGCTGCTAAAGTGGTGGCTGTAGACTCAGCAGCTGTTGTTGCTGTCGTGACAGTGGTTGGAGTTTCACTACTGGCTGCTAAGTGGTGGCTGTGGACTCAGCAGCTGTTGTTGCTGTCGTGGCAGTGGTTGGAGTTTCACTAGTGGTGGCTGTGGACTCAGCAGCTGTTGTTGCTGTCGTGGCAGTGGTTGGAGTTTCACTACTGGTTGCTATAGTGGTGGCTGTAGACTCTGCAGTTGTTGTTGCTGTCGTGGCAGTGGTTGGAGTTTCACTAGTGGTGGCTGTGGACTCAGCAGCTGTTGTTGCTGTCGTGGCAGTGGTTGGAGTTTCACTACTGGTTGCTATAGTGGTGGCTGTAGACTCTGCAGTTGTTGTTGCTGTCGTGACAGTGGTTGGATTTTCACTACTGGTTGCTATAGTGGTGGTTGTGGACTCAGCAGATGTTGTTGCTGTCGTGACAGTGGTTGGAGTTTCACTACTGGTTGCTATAGTGGTGGCTGTAGACTCTGCAGTTGTTGTTGCTGTTGTGACAGTGGTTGGAGTTTCACTACTGGTTGCTATAGTGGTGGCTGTAGACTCTGCAGTTGTTGTTGCTGTCGTGACAGTGGTTGGAGTTTCACTACTGGCTGCTAAAGTGGTGGCTGTAGACTCAGCAGCTGTTGTTGCTGTCGTGACAGTGGTTGGAGTTTCACTACTGGTTGCTATAGTGGTGGCTGTGGACTCAGCAGCTGTTGTTGCTGTCGTGGTTGGAGTTTCAATGCTGGTTGTTGATTCATCTGCTGTCATCGGCAAGGTGATATCTGGCGTCGTCTCAGTTGATGGTTCCATTGTTGCAGATACATCTATTTTTTCAAAATAAAATGTTAATAAATAGTTTTAAGCTTTACTTTGTTAAAGTTTTGTAACATAGTAACACATACAATGCAGTATTTTCATATTTTGCAATTATTTTGTTATATCATGAAGTGATACTTTGTACTTTCTTGAGGTGTTTGGTGGTCATTATCTAAACGAACATACTGAGCACAGCTCTCCATTACACAAACTTTCCCATCTTTTCATGGATACTGTACAAAAAAATCCAAGGATCTTGCCAGAAATACAGGCAGCTGCTAACTTTCTGCAGTGGCCTGGCACCAATTTCAATGCTGCACAGAAATAGTAGGACTGGGTGGGGGAACAGCAGACCACTGGTATGGAAGGGAGTTCTGAGAGTGTAAACCTGGAGAAGATATTGACATGAGGAGTTGGGAAAAAGTTATGGAGTTGAGGAGTTTTGGAAAAGTTATGGAGATGAGGAGTTGGGGAGAAGTAATTGAGTTGAGGAGATGTTATGGAGATGAGTTGGGGAGAAGTTATGGAGATGCGAAGTTATGGAGGTGAGGAGTTGGGGAGAAGTTAAAGAGATGAGGAGTTGGGGAGAAGTTATGAAGATGAGGAGTTGGGGGAAAAGTTATGGAGGTGTGGAGTTGGGGAGAAGTTATGGAGGTGAGGAGAAGTTATGGAGATGAGGAGTTGGGGGGGAGAAGTTATGGAGATGAGGAGTTGGGGAGAAGTTATGGAGATGAGGAGTTTGGGAGAAGTTATGGAGATGAGGAGTTTGGGAGAAGTTATGGAGATGAGGAGTTGTGGAGAAGTTATGGAGATGAGGAGCGGTGGAGAACTTATGGAAATGAGGAGTGGTGGAGAAGTTATGGAGATGAGTAGCTGTGGAGAACTTATGGAGAAGAGGAGTTGGGGAGAAGTTATGGAGATGATAGGTTGGTGAGAAGTTATGCGGATGAGGGGTTGTGGAGAAGTTATGGAGATGAGGAGTTGGAGAGAACATGAGGAGAACTTATGGAGATGAGGAGAACTTATGGAGATGAGGGGTTGTGGAGAAGTTATGGAGATAAGGACTTGGGGAGAAGTTATTGAGATGAGGAGTTGGGGAGAAGTTATGGAGATGAGGAGTTGTGGAGAAGTTATGGAAATGAGAGTTGGGGAGAAGTTATGGAGATGAGGATTTCTGGAGAAGTTATAGAGATGAGGAGCTGTGGAGAAGTTCTGTAGTCCAACAGGGCAGGACTCTGGTGGGGATGCATTTCAGGACAGTGTTGTCAGATCACTGCAGGAAGTTAGGTGCTGACCACATCTCTGGCAGGATCATCAGGGATTTTCAGTAGATTACAGTGCAGTTAAAGAGAGCGGGAAATGCCCATGTATTGATGTGCTGTTTTTGTTGAAATGTTGGTCCACACATCTGCCTTAACCACTTGTCTACTGGGAAATTGTTTTTAATTTTTCACACACAAAAAAATGATAATTTTTTTGGCAGAAAATTACTGGGAACCCCCAAACATTATATATATTCCCTGAGAATAAAATGGCAGCTGTTGCCATTTCTTACGTTGGGTGATATTTGCACAGCCTTTTATTAAACACAAATTTTGTAGGAAAAAATGCACTTAAAGTGTAACTAAAAGCAAAACTTTTTTTAAATAAAAAAACGGGGAACAAACAATAAAAAAAACTAATTTGGAAAGAAAAGGAAATAGAAAAAATAAAAAAATATATGTGCCACATCGGCAGGAAATGGTTAAAGCCATAGAGAGAGACTGATATAACTGGACTTATGGTCTGTGTGTGGGGGAGATACATGGACAGTCTGGTTGAAAAAAAAAGACACCAATAGAGAAAAGAAAGCAAAATATAGAAAAAAAGGAAAATATGAAAAACATAGAAAATAGAAAAAAGAAAAAAAGAAAAATGGGGGGGGGGGGGGGGGGGGGAATATTGGGAAAAAAAGAAATAGAAAAAAATTGAGGAGAAGAGAAAAAAATGAAAAACATAGAGATTTGAAAAAAAAAATGAATAAGGGGTAAAACGATAATTAATAAATAAATAAAATAGAAAACATAAATATATAAATATACGCCACAGGAAATGGTTAAAGCCAGAGTTAAAGAGACAGATGCAGCTGGACTTATGGTCTGTGTGTGGGGATATATGGACAGTCTAGTTGAAAAAAAATACATCATATATTTCAACCAATAGAGGAAAAAAAGTAAAATAGGAAAAAAAATATGAAAAACATAGAAAATAGAAAAAAAAGCAAAGAAAAGGTAAAAAAAATAAGAAATAAAAAGGGGAAAAGGATAAAAAAAATAGGAAATAAAATGAAATATATATATATATATGCACCACATTGGCAAGAAATGGTTAAAGACAGAGAGAGAGGGAGATAAAACGGGACTTTTATGGTCTGTGTGTGGGGATACATGGACAGTCTGGTTGGAAAAAAAAAGACACCATCTAGTAGTTCAACCAATAGAGAAGATAAAGTAAAATAGAGAAAAAAAATGGGGGAAAAAAAACCCAGACAGGGTTAAAAAAAAAAATGGGGAAAAAAAAAGAAATAGAAAAAAATTTAAAACATTTTAAAAAAAATAGAGGATAAAAAAAAAAAATAGGGAATAAAAGAAAAAGAGAAAAAAAAATTATAGAAAAAAAATAGGAAATAGCAAAAAATTATTTAATTATCTTCTTTTTTCAGTTTTCCTCTGTACATGCCTTTTCCAACCATCATATTATTTTCTGTATGATCACCTGCCCAATCGTCAGCTAAAAATCTGAGCTATGTGTTGTCGCGTTGCCCATATAATCCTGTGGCGCCCTCTGGTGTATGCTGCCATTGTTGCATTGTGTGGTTCAAAGCAGGAAACACTCCCATTAAGGGATATAACAAATTAACGTCAGGAAGCCTTTATACCTGAATAGGTCACACTGTCTGCCTCAATTTGTATTAAACGCCTGTATATTCATGGTGAAAACTAAATTAATTTACTTCTTGAATTGACATACAAAGCATCAAATGCAAGATTGTCACTGGAGATATTAGACTTTTTCTTTTTTTTTATAAAGGAGCCCCTGAAATTAATTAGAATTTTCAGGTCTCAGGGAGCCCCTGCTAAAAAACCTATTATATCTACAGCTCATTGTTCATTAGTGCGATGAATAGGTTGTAGATAAAAAGATACATAAAAAAAAGTAAAGAATAAGGAATGTGCCATATTTAGCGTATTTGACACCATAAAGTGTATACACCCAGTAAGACAAAAAGATTTTCAGGAATAATCATGCAATTAAAACAATAGAGCCTTCCTTACATTGGGGGTCATTGCAAAAAAAGGGTCCCTTTACTTTAGTGGTCTGTGTAGAACCCCTAATACCTTTAGTGATGAACGGAGAAGGGCCCCCTTACAATAATGGTGAGTGGGGATGGGAATGTGAGCCTATCAACGGAGTCTGTGGGCACTTGTAGATACTTTGTTGGTGAAGAAGGGCACCTGTATATTAATGGTCAGTAGAAGACAGGGCCTCTGTTAGAAATCATGGGGCACCATACAGCTGATGGCCCCCTCCAACCCAACCCTGCCTACACCACCCCGGGATGCAGTGGAACAGTGACGCTTACTTAATCAACTTATACCCCAAGAATAAAAAAAATGTCCCTCTGCTGTTTCACATCCTGGGTCCCTTTGTTGACCTGATGGGGCCCATGGAGATGTAATTTAAGCTCTGGTAAGCAAGTAGAAGTGGGGGTGTGGTCTAGTAAAATTAATTTATTAATTTGGGCAGAAACGAAGGATAAAGCTGCCCTGGGCGCCGGATTTGCTCTCCCTGCCGCCCCAAGGCCAGGTTCCGCAATGTACACCCTTCCCGCCAACCTAACTACCACCCCCCCCCCCCCAAAAAAAATAAAATTACTGAGAATGGCAATGGTTAGTTTAAATATTTTTGTTTCTTTTTTTTTACTTTTTTATCACTTTTTTTATTTTGTAGCTTGTTGTTTACTTCTTTTTTTTTATAATTTTCTTATTATTTTTAATATTATTTTTCTTATTCTTTGCTTTTTAATTACTTTTTTATTTTAAGAATTTCATTATTATTTCTTCTTTTTTTTTTTCAATTGTTTTTCACTTAACTTTATTGCTATCACACAGGAGAAAACAATTCCCTGTGTGATAGCAATTGGAGGTGACAGGTTCTCTTTATTGACCCTGTCACCTCCAAAACAAGAGTCCTAGCGCTGTGCTAGAACTCCTGTCACAGCTGTGATGGGAAACGCACAGCTCACCCCTCTCACTGTGTACATCGGCGGCAGGGACAGGAGACAGACTCGGCGGCCGGGGGGTGGACGGAGTCCCGAAGACAGAGCCAGTAGAGAGAGGTATGCGGGGGGAGGGGAGGGACAGACAGAAACACACATTTTACAAGTGATTTGGGCGACATTGCCGCAGTCACTTGTTAATGAGCGAGCGGATTCCAGAAAGCAACTTACTGCCCTTAACTGGCCATCAGGGGACTCCATGCCGCTGCCGCCCCTCTGCGCCCTGCCGCCCCGGGCCTGGCCTCGGTGACCTTGTGGGAAATCCAGGCCTGCCTGGGCCCCCCAATTTAGTTGATGGGGTCTGGGCCCAGTACAAGAGGATCGGTTGTACTGCATTATTTGCATACCCAGGTAGAAGGACCCCTTTACATTTGTCATGTGTGGAGAAGGAAGCCCTTACATTGGTGGTCAGTAGAAGAAGTGCCGACCGTCTGTATGCTCCATCGGACAATTGTTTTCGGTTTTTCATCAGACGAACGCTCGTTGTGCATGCTCTCAAACTTCGTGTGTATACAAGTCCATCAGACTAAAGTCCAAAGCACAAACGAGCATGCTCAGAACCAGGGTCGATCCTAGGGTTACAGACGCCTGGGTGCAGAAATATTTCTGGCGCCCCCACATGGGCGTGGTCATCTTACCAACTCCTCCCTTTTACAAATTTTTCTATGGCAACGACTCAAACACAGAGATGCTCCCCTAACACGGACAAAGAGAACATGTCAGGCATGGACCGCCCCCCCCCCCAGCGACAAGGCTGGTCTCTCTCCACACAGAGACAGCCGCTGCTTCGCTCTCCTCCTCTCACAGGAGGAGGGAGGGGGGACGGGCTTGGGCAGGAAACACAGTGGTTGGCGCAGAGCTGTATCCTGGCCTAGGCCAACAAGGCCCAGGCCTAGGGCAGCATGTTGCAGGGGGGCAGCACGGAAAGAGTCTCCACCGGCTTGCACTGTTAGTGTAACGCCAGTCTTATGGGGCGGACTGGGAAGAAAGGCAAGCATTTCGCAACTGTAGGGGGGGCGGAGCTTCTAATTTTGACTGTCCTATTATCCTGGACCTCACTGTGCTATATGTTTTCTGCTGTACCATTGGCATGGTTATATCTTCTTAGTCCTCTCCATAAAATTATCAGAATGTTGTGCCTAAAGTAGAACTTTAGGAACACTTTTCTATTTAATTTTGGATAGAGTAAGGGTAAGGTAAGGGAAAGTCAGGTCTTTAACAGCAAGGGGTGTGTCCTTGACTGGGAGGGGTGGGTCATATTTAAATTAGGGGTGCACAAGTTTAGTCAGGCCTAGGGCAGCACAAACCCTAAATACATCCCTGGGTTGGCGGCGGTGACCGGTGGAGAGAGCCGTCTCTGGACATGGACAAGGAGAGGAGGAGGAGGGAGGGGAGCACTCTGGCGCTTCAGTGCCCCCACCTCTCTGACGCCTGGGTGCACTGCACCCCACGCACCTGCCTAGGATCAGCCCTGCTCAGAACCCATGCTAAAGATCAGACAATAGCAGAAGTTGCCCACAGGGTGGCGGTAAAGAGCTGAAAAGTCACGTGATTTGGTGAAAGTTGGCTGAAAATGTTCTACACTGCAGAATAAGTTCACGGGCAACGCCTCTTCAGACCAAAATCCATGGAAAAGTCCGATGGAAGTCCGATCGTGTGTACGAGGCTTAACAGACTTTTTAGCGTGTTTGAATGTTGGACACCGGCGCTGTAATACCCATACAATGTCTGCATTGCTCAACAGTTTATTACATTCTATACAGAGCAAACTTTCTCCTCTAGTCACACCTGTAGTATTCGAAATCAGTATAATCTACTGGACTTCATCTTACCTGTTGTAGTAGAAGTAGATCCATCCACAGCTCCTGTGACCACCACACCTAGGACTGAATGTTACAAAAAAAAACTGTTAGAAGGAAAATACACCAGTCCCGCCCCCTTACATTGGTGGTCATTGCAAAAAGAGTTCCCTTACATTGGTGGTGCGTGTAGTGCCCCCCCCCCCTTACATTGAGGCTGAGTGGAGAAGGGTCCCCTAACATTTATGATATAGTGAGTGGAGTTGAGATATTTACATTAGTGGTGAGTGGAGAAGGGCCCCTTGCATTGGGGGGGGTCATTATATAACGAGCTTACGTCAAGGGACAGCCAACAATAAGTTGGTTCCCAATGATATATAGAGAGAATATCCAAAAGGTGGATGGAGTTTGACTCTTAACCCTTTAAGGACTGCCGCACCATGATATACGTCGACAAAATGGCATGGCTGGGCACAAGGGCGCACATGTACGTTCCCTTTAAGATCCCAGGTGTGGATCGCTGGCGCGCCACCGGCGACACGCTCGTGACCCGGTCCTTTTCTCTGTGACCATTCCCAGTGGGAACAGTGGAGCCGATCGCCACCTGTGTCCCGTGATCGGGTAACAGTGAGGAAGAACGGGGAGAGGTGAGTGTAAACAAACCCCTCCCCGTGCTTCCTAGTGAGCCTGTCACCGATCGTCTGTTCCCTGTCATAGGGAACAACACTCGGTGACATCACACGCTAAGCCACGCCCCCCACAGTAAGAATCACACATTAGGTCACACTTAACCCCTACAGCGCCCTCTCCTGGTTAACCCCTTTAGTGTCATTTTTACAGTAAGCAGTGCAATTTTTACAGCGCTGATCGCTGTATAAATGACAATGGTCCCAAAAATGTGTCAAAAGTGTCCGATGTGTCCGCCATAATGTCGCAGTCACGATTAAAAAAAAAAAAAACGCTGATCGCCGCCATTACTAGAAAAAAAAAATATTAAAAAAAAAAATCCCATAAAACTATCCCATATCTGGTAGACGCTATTAATTTTGCGCAAACCAATCAAACGCGTATTGCAATTTTTTTTACCAAAAATATGTAGAAGAATACGTATCGGCCTAAACTGAGGAGAAAATTATTACTTTTTATATATTTTTGGGGATATTTATTATAGCAAAAAGTAAAAAATATCGTTTTTTTTTTTTCAAAATTGTCGCTCTATTTTTGTTTATAGCGCAAACAATAAAAATCGCAGAGGTGATCAAATACCACCAAAAGAAAGCTCTATTTGTGGGGAAAAAAGGAAGCCAATATTGTTTGGGAGCCACGTTGCACGACCGCGCAATTGTCAGTTAAAGCGACGCAGCGCCGAATCGCAAAAGGGGGCCAGGTCCTTTACCTGCATAATGGTCCGGGGCTGAAGTGGTTAAGGACTTGCACAGTGTTTAGGTTTAGGGCATGTTGGGATAGACCACTCATTGTTGCGCCATTGTTGTGATAAAGTTGGGACGTACGCTCTGGGCACAGTTCATTTACAGGTTTTGGGTGTGAAGCGGAATTACGGCAACCAGAACATTTGTAGGAAAATCGTATAAATAAATAATAATAGATACAATGATATAAATAATCTCTGCACTGACCTATTAGGAGAAGCAGCCGACTGGCTTGTGACTTCCAGTTCATTCTGAGATCGCAGTCTCAGGGGAGGTGTTTCCGTCCCCCCAGGATCTGTGGGTTAGCAGAGGGAAAGAAGAACACATCATGGTCACTTCAGCACTTAGAGCAGCTCAGGGGTGCAAACATTTCCATTAAAGTGTTTTTGTAAACCTCTGAAATGAAAAACGAACAAAGCATTTCCTTCTAAAACAATGGTGGTCAACCTTCTTGGCATTGGGAGCCTTATGTGCGGCCCTCGACACCACCAGAGGGCCACCAATGAAATTCAAGAATCGTGTCAAAGACAGCAGACGCACAACAAAATATAGTCAAAGACTAATGGCATGATACAGAAGATGGTCAGAGACTGCAGACATGATACAGAAGATGGTCAGAGACTGCAGACATGATATAGAAGATGGCCAGAGCCTGCAGACATGATACAAGAGATGTTTAGAGACTGCAGACATGATACAGCAGACGGTCAGAGACTGCAGGCACAATATAAGAAATTTTAGAAACTGCAGACATGATACAGGAGATGGTCAGAGACTGCAGACATGATACAGTAAGATGGTCACAGACTGCAGACATGATACAGGAGATGGTCAGAGACTGCAGACATGATACAGGAGATGGTCAAAGACTGCAGACATGATACAGTAGATGGTCACAGACTGCAGACATGATACAGGAGATGGTCAGAGACTGCAGACATGATACAGGAGATGGTCAAAGACTGCAGACATAAAACAGAAGATGGTTACAGACTGCAGACATGATACAGGAGATGGTCAGAGACTGCAGACATGATACAGTAGATCGTCACAGACTGCAGACATGATACAGGAGATGGTCAGAGACTGCAGACATTATACAGGAGATGGTCAGAGACTGCAGACATGATATAAGAGATGGTCACAGACTGCAGACATGAAACAGGAGATGGTCACAGACTGCAGACATGATACAGGAGACGGTCAGAGACTGCAGACATGATACAGGAGATGGTCACAGACTGCAGACATGATACAGAAAACAGTTAGAAACTGCAGACATGATACAGAAAACAGTTAGAAACTGCAGACATGATACAGGAGACGGTCAGAGACTGCAGACATGATACAGAAAACAGTTAGAGACTGCAGACATGATACAGGAGACGGTCAGAGACTGCAGACATGATACAGGAGATGGTCATAGACTGCAGACATGATACAGGAAACGGTCAGAGACTGCAGACATGGTACACAAGATGGTCAGAGACTGCAGACATGATACAGGAAAAGGTCACAGACTGCAGACATGATACAAGAGATGGTCAGAGACTGCAGACATGATGCAGGTGATGGTCAGAGACTGCAGACATGATACAGGAGACGATCAGAGACTGCAGAAATGATACAGGAGACGGTCAGAGACTGCAGAAATGATACAGGAGATGGTCAGAGACTGCAGACATGATACAGGAGACGGTCAGAGACTGCACACATGATACAGGAGATGGTCATAGACTGCAGACATGATACAGGAAACGGTCAGAGAATGCAGACATGGTACACAAGATGGTCAGAGACTGCAGACATGATACAGGAAAAGGTCACAGACTGCAGACATGATACAAGAGATGGTCAGAGACTGCAGACATGATACAGGAGATGGTCAGAGACTGCAGACATGATACAGGAGATGATCAGAGACTGCAGAAATGATACAGGAGACAGTCACAGAGTGCAGACATGATACAGAAGATGGTCAGAGAATGCAGACATGATACAGGAGATGGTCAGAGACTAAAGACATGATACAAGAGATACAAAAAAAGAGAAAGAGCAGGCCGGCCCCTAGTGCAACACCATTTAATGAATGGAAATACAAAGTAACAAGAAAACACTAAACACTCACATTGTGTTCCTAGAGTAAAAGTGTCAGGGGTTGTGCTGTAATGTAGATCCGGCACACAGTGCTCCAGGCAGGGTCCGGATCGAGCGGTGATGAGTAGTCCCAGTGGGATGGCGTGCAGCCACCAACAAGCTGTACGTGAGCCAACTGCTCACAGCGGAAGTCCTTTGGTGATGAGAGAACCCGACTGAACTCCAAGGACTTCTGATGCACGGGTGGGAACAGCTGAAAAGTGATGCTGGTGGTTTCTTTGACAATGCGTTTCAGAGGGCGTGGCCTCCTTCCTCAGGACTCAGAGACTGCAGAAATGATACAAGAGATGGTCAGAGACTGCAGACATACTACAAGAGATGGTCAGAGACTGCAGACATGATACAGGAGATGGTCAGAGACTGCAGACATGATACAGGAGATGGCTAGAGACTGCAGACATAATACAGGAGATGGCTAGAGACTGCAGACATGATATAGGAGATGGTCAGAGATTGCAGACATAGTATAGGAGATGGTCAGAGACTGCAGACTTACTACAGGAGATGGTCAGAGACTGCAGACTTACTACAGGAGATGGTCAGAGACTAAAGACATGATACAAGAGTTGGTCAGAGACTGCAGACATGATACAGGATATGATCGAAGACTGCAGACACAGGACCACCATCAGGGGGGTACAGGCATTACACCTGTAAGGGGCCCGATGGTCCCCAGGGGCCAGGGCACAAAACTCACCATTTTTTTTTCATTTGACCCCCCACCTCTAGAAACTTGCGGCAGGGGCCTGCCCCCCCCCCCATCTCCCTCCTCCTTTTTTTTTCGTCTGACCCCCCACCTTTAGCAACTCGTTGCAGGAGAGAGGCCCCCCCCCCCGATTCTCTGCTCCAGGGGGGCCCTGCTTAAAGCTGTGTAAGGGGCCCCAACATTTGTGATGGCTGCCCTGTGCAGACATGACACAAGAGATAGTCAGAGACTGCAAAGGTGATAGAAGAGATGGTCAGAGACTAGAGACATGATACAGAAGATGGCCAAAGACTGCAGATATATTACAGGAGATGGTCGGAGACTGTTAACATGATACAAGAGATGGTCAGAGACTACAGACATGATATAGGAAATGTTGGAGACTGAGGAAATGCTTCAGGAGACAGACATTGACCGGAGACATATTACATACACTGCTAGAAATCGTTGTTATAAAAAGGGCAAAAGGGAAACACAGATTAGTGTTTGGAGGACCCCTGAGGGCTGCACAAAAGATGCCAAAGGGCCACAGGTTGGGCACCAGGACATTATAATGTGTACTTTCTTCAATTCAAAGCACCAAGTGTGATTCCTATCAGATCTTTGTTAAGACCCCTGATATCTTGATATCTCACCAAAGTTACCCCCCCAACAGGGCTAAGAAAAAAATAAATAAAGAATGGTAATAAATTAATGTTTTTTCTTATGTAACATGCTACGTTATTAATGTTGTTCCTTGTCTTCCCTGAAAGGTATAACCGCCTTTTAATTGTTCCTATTGTTTTCCTATTCTGTGAAGTTACTATCTCATTGTATCTGTAGCACATTTCTTAACCACTTCCTTACTGGGCACATATACCCCCTTCCTGACCAGGTGAATTTTCAGTTTCCGGCACATGCCTCGCTTTAACTGACAATTGCGCGGTCGTGTGACGTGGCTCCCAAACAAAATTGGCGTCCTTTTTCCCCCACAAATAGAGCTTTCTTTTGGTGGTATTTGATCACCTCTGCGGTTTTTATTTTTTGCGCTATAAACAAAAAAGAGCGACAATTTTGAAAAAAAAATACATTGGGCCAGATTCAGGTACAATTACATCGGCGCAGAGTATCAGAGACACACTACGCCGCCGTATTTTACCAGGCTCTACGACGAATTCATGTAGATTTTGGCCCGTAAGGTACTGTGTTTTTCTATTATTTTCTATTTTATTTCTTTATTTTCTATAATATTTGATTTTATTTTATTCTTTTCTATTTTATTTCTTTATTTTATATTATATTTGATTCTATTATTTTCTTTTCTATTTTATTTCTTTATTTTTTATTATATTTGATTCTGTTCTATGCTTTTCTATTTTATTTATTTATTTTCTATAATATTTGATTCTATTATATTCTTTTCTATTTTAATTCTTTATTTTATATTGTATTTGTTTCTTATCTATTCTTTACTGTTTTATTTCTATATTTTATTTCTCGCGGCGGATTCGAAATACGCGATTAGGGGGCGCGGAAGCATTTAAATTAGGCGCGTCCCCGCGGCGATCGAACTGCGCATGCTCCGTTCAGAAATTTCCCGCCGCGCATTGTGCGAAAGTACGTTGTTACGTCATTTTTTGTTTGAGTAGCGTCGTTTACGTACATTCCTATTCCCGGACGACTTACGTAAAAAATAAAATAAAACGTTGAAATTCAACGCGGGAACGACGGCCATACTTAACATGGGCTGTCTAATACTAGACCAGCAAAAAGCTGGAATAACTTTACGCGGCAAAAGGATGACTACAGATGCCCTAAGAGATTGCGAAGGACGATAGTTACTTCGTGGATCGTCGGAAAAAGCTCATTTGCATACCCCGACGCGGAAAACGACGGGAACTCCACCCAGCCGCCGCAAATTTATTGCAGCGTAGATCCGAAGGCGTACGAACACGTAATCCAGTCGGATTGAAGCCCGAAGCCGTAATTTCATGGTTTGAGGCTTCAGACTAATGAAACGGCGTGCGTAATTTGAAAGTACACCGGTCTAACGCGAGATACACTGGAGTAAGGGCTCTGTGAATCTGGCCCATTATTTTTTACTTGTTGCACTTGCTATAATAAATAGCCCAATTTTTTTTTTAATTTTTCTCAGTTTAGGCCGATATGTATTCTTCTACATATTTTTGGTTAAAAAAAATCGCAATAAGCGACTGGTTTGCGCAAAAGTTATAGCGCCTACAAAATAGGGGACAGAATTATTTTTATTTTTTTTACTAGTACTAGTAATGGCGGTGATCTGTGATTTTTATTAGGACTGCGACATTATGGCGGACACATTTTTGGCGCCATTCACATTTATACTGCGATTAGTGCTATAAATATGCACTAAATACAGTATAAATGTGACTGGTATTGAAGGGGTTAACACTAGGGGTGAGGAAGGGGTTAAATGTGTACCCTGCATAGTGTTCTAACTGTGGGGGAGGAGGGGGGGTGACTGGGGAGGTGACCGATCTGTGTCCCAATGTACAAGGGACACAGATCTGTCTCCTCTCTCCCTGACAGGACGCTGTCTCTGTGTGAGCCGGCAATGAGAGATGATCTCATATGTTTACATTTGAGATCATCTCTCATTGGCCGCGCAGATCGCGCTGTAAATAGCCGCTGTGATTGGCTATTTACCGCGATCTGTGATTGGCTGTGTCCAAGGGACACGGCCAGCACAGAAGTTCCCCGCTGCGCGCTCGGGAGCGCGCAGCGGGGAACGAGGAAAGGGGCCGGCCGTCAAAAGACGGCGTCCCAGAGAAGTAGAGCCACCCTGCGGCCGTATATAGTCGTACGGCCGGCGGGAAGTGTTTTAAATTAAAATAAATAAATAAATAAAATCACTTGTTACATTTTTGCACATGAAAGTGCCGTCTCTGTATATACGTAAAACAGTAACATGAAGGTGCGGACATTTCTCTGTAAAATACGGAGGGATTTGTCTCCCTAGGTCACCTGGAGGTCAGAGGAAAGTGGAATCCTCGGGGCTTTTACAAAGCAAAGTATGTAAATAAAACGGAGATGAATGTATTCTTTCCATAGAGTTTGCATGCCTTTTCATCGAGTTACTCGTGCAATTAGAAAAGAGAAGACAAACACTGTTTAGCTAGCGTGTGATTTAATTTCCATTGATGCTTTTGTCGGATGCACCACAAAAGCATTTATACGTATTTATGAAAACCTTGCATAGCTTTTTGTCCATTGAAAAGGCGTGTACATTTGTAAATAGGAGCAAATTGAATGTTCTCAGGCTTTATTCTCTACAGATCGAATGCTATTCATTAAAAAACAAAACAAACAAAAAAAAACAGCATGAACAGGGAACATACTGCATTATGGCCACTAGATGGCACTGAGTATCATAGGAAATAAGTATGCTCCTCAGCTCCTTCTAGTGGTCAGGATGCGGTATTTACTTCATTCACGTTGAATAATACTGGCAAAGAATATAGCCTGAAAATAGCCTAAATATAGCCCCATGCAGTGGCGGCCCATGCATTAGGGGCACCCCCCCCCCGTCCATGTGTCCAGCCCCCTAATCTAAATGCAGGGTGCCAGACGCATTGGATTCCGATGGGGGGGTGTAATAGAGGCTCTAATAGGCTTCAAAAAAGGATGGGCTCAGGCCGCAGAGCACTGCTCTCCAAACCCACCCAGTCGTGTGACAATAGCGATCGAATATTCGCTATTCTCACACTGATCCTCATCCCAGCCAATCAAGAAACGGGTCCTGAGACTGGTCACCCAAATGGCTGAAAGGACAGCCAATCCTATTGGACGCCAAGGAGGAGGAGGAAGGAGAGGCATGGCGGAAGCCGATGCCATGCAGATGAGAAGGAGACGCCCCCCCGTCACCCATCCGTCACCCATAGGAGCATTGCCCGCCAAGTGCAGGGTCGATCATGAGACCCCCCGGGGGGTGCGAGTGACCCGACCGAGCTGGAGTGGGGGGGTGCCACCGGCCAGCCAAGGGGGGTGGTGCAGCAGCCTCTTCCCCCCCCCCGCCCACACTTAATACTTACCTGAGCCCAATCTCCCTTCAGGGATGTGCACGAGAGCCTCGGATCTAGACATGCGCGGTTTTTTTCGTTCTGAATCGAGGTTCGGATACATTTTTCGTTACTTCGAAATTTGTATGTATCCGAACTTCCCAATTACAATAGTAAAAAATGTAAACAAATCCGGAAAAAAAAACTTAACAAGATTTCGACGAAATTCGAATTCGAAACGAATTCAAAAAATAATTTGAATTCAAAATTGAATTTCAAAAATAAGACTAGAATAAAATAGAATAGAATCAAATATAATATAAAATAAAGAAATAAAACAGAAAAGAATATCATAGAATCAAATATAATATAAAATATAGAAATAAAATAGGAAAGAATATAATAGAATTAAATATAATATAAAATAAAAAAGTAAAATAGAAATGAATAGAATCAAATCAAATATTATATAAAATAAAGAAATAAAATAGAATAGACTCAAATATAAAAAAATAAAGAAATAAAATAGAAAACAATAGGATCAAATATAATAAAAAATAAAGAAGTAAAATATAAAATAATAGAATAGAATCAAATATAATATAAAATATAGAAATAAAATAGAAAACAATAGAATAAAATCAAATATTATAGAAAATAAATAAAATAGAATAGACTCAAATATAATAAAAACAAATAACGAAAATAGAAAAGAATAGAATAAAATATAAAATATAGAAATAAATAGGAAAGAATAGATTAGAATCAAATATAATATAAAATAAAGAAATAAAATAGAATAGACTCAAATATAAAAAAATAAAGAAATAAAATAGAAAAAAATAGGATCAAATATAATAAAAAATAAAGAAGTAAAATATAAAATAATAGAATAGAATCAAATATAATATAAAATATAGAAATAAAATAGAAAAGAATAGAATAAAATCAAATATTATAGAAAATAAATAAAATAGAAAAGAATAGAATAAAATCAAATATTATAGAAAATAAATAAAATAGAATAGACTCAAATATAATAAAAACAAAAAACTAAAATAGAAAAGAATATAATAAAATATAAAATATAGAAATGAATAGGAAAGAATAGATTAGAATCAAATATAATATAAAATAAAGAAGTAAAATAGAAAAGAATAGAATAAAATCAAATATTATTAAAAAAAAATACATAAATAAAATAGAAAATAATAAAAATCAAATATAATAAGAAATAAAGAAATAAAATAGAAAAGAATAGAATCAAATATAATATAAAATATAGAAATAACATAGAAAATAATAGAATAGAATCAAATATAATATAAAATATAGAAATAAAAGAGAAAAGAATAGAATAAAATCAAATATTATAGAAAATAAAGAAATAAAATAGAATAGAATAACATAAAATATGATACAAACTAAAGAAAAAAAATAGAAAATAATAAAATTAAATATAATATAAAATATAGAAATAGAATAAAAAATAATAAAATGTAAAGAAATAAAATAGAATAGAATAGAAAATAAAGAAATAAAACAGAAAATAATAGAATAAAATCAAATTATAATAAAAAATTAAGAAATAAAATAGAAAATAATAGAATTAAATATAATATAAAATATAGAAATAAAACAGTAAAGAATAGATAAGAAACAAATACAATATAAAATAAAGAATTAAAATAGAAAAGAATATAATAGAATCAAATATTATAGAAAATAAATAAATAAAATAGAAAAGCATAGAACAGAATCAAATATAATAAAAAATAAAGAAATAAAATAGAAAAGGAAATAATAGAATCAAATATAATATAAAATAAAGAAATAAAATAGAAAAGAATAGAATAAAATCTAATATTATAGAAAATAAAGAAATAAAATAGAAAATAATAGAAAAGAATAACACAGGCAGTGAGCCAATTAAGAGATAAAGGGGGCGGGCCCAGCCACAGCTCTGTGTGTGATTGGGACTAAGCCTACTTGGGTGCCCTCATTGCAAGCCCAATAACCATAGGGATCTATTTTTAAAAAACAATGCTTACAATTTGCATAGTCATTATGAATAACTGCCATGTTATGTCTATTTTCTTTTTTGATCATCAGCTCCATCTAGTGGCCATAATGCGATGTTTTTTTGAAATACCTCAATTAAGAAAATACTGCTTTATGGCCACTAGATGGCGCTGACAAGCATAGTGAATAAGCACATTAGACACATTACAGGCATATTTGCACAGCAAATTTCTATAAATAGGCCCCATCAAAACATAACACCCAATATACACACAACTTTCTAAGGAAATGCTACATTGGAGGAAAGGAATACATCACACAGAATGGAAACCTTTGAATATATTGGTATAATTCCATTGTCATAGCAGAAGCTCTGCATATTATCTATACAGCTAAACAGATTATGAAGGATACAAGTAAATGTAGAAGTATCTATACAGGGCTGTCCAGGTTCTACTATCTATATTGATGAATGTCCATATAAGTTCATTACCTGGGTATTCCCGGGAAGGGGTCACAATCAGATCTTTCTGAGGACTGACGTGGCAGGACAAGGACAGGGGCTCCGTAAATAGCGTTCAGAACATTAAGTGGATTTGTTTGGGAGAATGTCCCTATTTGCATGCGTGTCATTTTACATTGTCCTCATGCAAAACTCCAGAAACCTGAATTAAAGTGAACTTGTCAGCACAGGGTCACCTCTACATACGACAACATACCTGCTAGAAGAAGAAATAATATACAGTACTTTTCTGGTGGTTCACTTGTTATAACGACTCCATTTTGCTTCACGCTGGCTGCCGCAAGTGTGCAAGCAATCATAGGTGTGCGCAGCCTATTGGATTAGGCAGTGCACCCCAAAGCTCAAACACATGCTACCAATCACTGACGGTGTTCACTCAAAAAGGGAAGGGGCCAGTAAATCACTTATTTACCTGCCCCTTCCCCACTCATTCTAAAACATCCCCCTGTGTGTGCCCACAGCAGCAGTTGGTGGGAGAGGAGGGAAGCCGGCAGCACTGTGGGGGAAGGGGCGGCCAGGGCAGTAGAGAGAATCTGTGGGTTTGGGGGATTGGTAGGTTGTTTGGGAGACTGGGGGGTGGGGAGGATGTTTGGGAGACTGGGGCATTGGGAGGATGTTTGGGAGACTGGGGGGATTGAAAGAATGTTTGGGAGACTGGGGATTGGGAGGATGCTTGGGAGACTGGTGGATTTAGTTGATACCTGGGAGACTGGGGGATTGGGAGAATGTTTGGGAGATTGGGGGATTGGGAGGATGTTTTTGGGAGACTGGGGGGATTTGGAGGATGCTTGGGAGACTGGGGCATTGGGAGAATGTTTGGGAGACTGGGGGGATTGGAAGAATGTTTGGGAGACTGGTGGATTTAGTGGATGCTTGGGAGACAGGGGGGATTGGGAGGATGCTTGGGAGACTGGGGGATTGGGAGGTTGTTTGAGAGGCTGGAGGATTGGGAGGATGTTTGGGAGACTGGGGGATTGGGAGGATGCTTGGGAGACTGGGGGATTGGGAGGATGTTTGGGAGACTGGGGATTGGGAGGATGTTTGGGAGACTGGGGATTGGGAGGATGTTTGGGAGACTGGGGGATTGGGAGGATGTTTGGGAGACTGGGGGATTGGGAGGATGCTTGGGAGACTGGGGATTGGGAGGATGTTTGGGAGACTGGGGGATTGGGAGGATGTTTGGGAGACTGGGGGATTGGGAGGATGCTTGGGAGACTGGGGGATTGGGAGGATGCTTGGGAGACTGGGGGATTGGGAGGATGTTTGGGAGACTAGGGGATTTGAAAGATGCTTGGAAGACTGGGGGATTGGGAGGATGTTTGGGAGACTGGGGGAGTGGGAGGTTGTTTGAGAGACTGGGGGATTGGGAGGATGCTTGGGAGACTGGGGGATTGGGAGGATGTTTGGGAGACTGGGGGATTGGGAGGATGTTTGGGAGACTGGGGGATTGGGAGGATGTTTGGGAGACTGGGGGATTGGGAGGATGTTTGGGAGACTGGGGGATTGGGAGGATGTTTGGGAGACTGGGGGATTGGGAGGATGCTTGGGAGACTGGGGGATTGGGAGGATGTTTGGGAGACTGGGGGATTGGAGGATGTTTGGGAGACTGGGGGATTGGGAGGATGCTTGGGAGACTGGGGGATTGGGAAGATGCTTGGGAGACTGGGGGATTGGGAGGATGCTTGGGAGACTGGGGGATTGGGAGGATGTTTGGGAGACTAGGGGATTTGAAAGATGCTTGGAAGACTGGGGGATTGGGAGGATGTTTGGGAGACTGGGGGAGTGGGAGGTTGTTTGAGAGACTGGGGGATTGGGAGGATGCTTGGGAGGCTGGGGGATTGGGAGGATGCTTGGGAGACTGGGGGGTTGGGAGGATGCTTGGGAGACTGGGGGGTTGGGAGAAAGCTTTGGAGACTGGGGGAATAGGAGGATGCTTCAGAGACTGGGGGATTTGGTGGGTGTTTTGAAGACTGGGGGATTGGAAGGATGCTTGGGAGACTGGGGGATTTGGAAGATGACAAAAAACATAAAAATCCCCCCTAGGGGAGAAAAACACTGCGCTAACGTGAATAAGTGAAAATATGTTGAAAATAAATTAATATAAAAAAGCTGCCGGTACCAATTACTTGAACCAAAGTAATCCACGGAAATACAAAAAATTATAGGTACAGCGCTAAAATCATCATGACATATATAATAATGAGAGATAATAATAATTGAATATAGGATATCTTATGAATAAGGTGACAAAAAAGGCTGGTGTGATTATAGGAAATAAGATTCAAAAGTGATCCAATAAATATAGTCCATAATCTGTGAAGCTAAACATAAAATCTTCTTCCACCAAACGACACCCAGTGAATAAGGTTGGCTCCTTACCACAAAGATTGACCGTATATACACCGGTCAGATGAGCCTAGGGATAATTAAAGTCTTCCCAGACAGACTTCTCCAGAGCAACAGACAGAACATGTGATGGTTCCACGGCGTTGTTGAACAAAGTATTGGGATGTTTTCAAAGGCTTTCCAGCATGGCTCTCCTCAACAACGCCGTGGAACCATCACACATTCTGTCTGTTGCTCTGGAGAAGTCTGTCTGGGAAGACTTTAATTATCCCTAGGCTCATCTGACCGGTGTATATACGGTCAATCTTTGTGGTAAGGAGCCAACCTTATTCACTGGGTGTCGTTTGGTGGAAGAAGATTTTATGTTTAGCTTCACAGATTATGGACTATATTTATTGGATCACTTTTGAATCTTATTTCCTATAATCACACCAGCCTTTTTTGTCACCTTATTCATAAGATATCCTATATTCAATTATTATTATCTCTCATTATTATATATGTCATGATGATTTTAGCGCTGTACCTATAATTTTTTGGATTTGGAAGATGTTTGGGAGACTGGGGGATTGGGAGGATGTTTGGGAGACTGGGGGATTGGGAGGATGCTTGGGAGACTGGGGGATTAGGAGGTTGTTTGGGAGGCTGGGGGATTGGGAGGATGTTTGGGAGACTGGGGGATTGGGAGGTTGTTTGGGAAACTGGGGGATTGTGAGGATGCTTGGGAGACTGGAGGATTGGGAGGATGTTTGGGAGACTGGGGAATTAAGAGGATGTTTGGGAGACTGGGGGATTGGGAGGATGTTTGGGAGACTGGGGGGATTGGGAGGATGTTTGGGAGACAGGGGGACTGGGAGGATGTTTGGAAGACTGGGGGATTGGGAGGATGTTTGGGAGACTGTGGGATTAGGAGGATGTTTGGGAGACGGGGGGATTGGGAGGATGTTTGGGAGATTGGGGGATTGGGAGGATGTTTGGGAGACTGTGGGATTGGGAGGATGTTTGGGAGACAGGGGGATTGTGAGGATGCTTGGGAGACTAGGGGATTGGGAGGATGCTTGGGAGACTGGGGGATTGGGAGGTTGTTTGGGAGACTGGGGGATTGGGAGGATGTTTGGGAGACTGGAGGATTGGGAGAGTGTTTGGGAGACTAGGGGATTGGGAAGATGTTTGGGAGACTGGGGGATTGGGAGGATGCTTGGGAGACTGGGGGATTGGGAAGATGCTTGGGAGACTGGGGGATTGGGAGGATGCTTGGGAGACTGGGGCATTGGGAGGATGTTTGGGAGACTGGGGGATTTGAAAGATGCTTGGAAGACTGGGGAATAGGGAGGATGTTTGGGAGACTGGGGGATTGGGAGTTTTTTTGAGAGACTGGGGGATTGGGAGGATGCTTGGGAGACTGGGGGATTGGGAGGATGCTTGGGAGACTGGGGGATTTGGTGGGTGTTTGGAAGACTGGGGGATTGGGAGGATGCTTGGGAGACTGGGGGGTTGGGAGAAAGCTTTGGAGACTGGGGTATAGGAGGATGCTTCAGAGACTGGGGGATTTGGTGGGTGTTTTGAAGACTGGGGGATTGGAAGGATGCTTGGGAGACTGGGGGATTTGGAAGATGTTTGGGAGACTGGGGGATTGGGAGGATGTTTGGGAGACTGGGGGATTGGGAGGATGGTTGGGAGACTGGGGGATTAGGAGGTTGTTTGGGAGGCTGGGGGATTGGGAGGATGTTTGGGAGACTGGGGGATTGGGAGGTTGTTTGGGAGACTGGGGGATTGTGAGGATGCTTGGGAGACTGGAGGATTGGGAGGATGTTTGGGAGACTGGGGAATTAAAAGGATGTTTGGGAGACTGGGGGATTGGGAGGATGTTTGGGAGACTGGGGGATTGGGAGGATGTTTGGGAGACAGGGGGATTGGGAGGATGTTTGGAAGACTGGGGGATTGGGAGGATGTTTGGGAGTCTGTGGGATTGGGAGGATGTTTGGGAGACGGGGGGATTGGGAGGATGTTTGGGAGACTGGGGGATTGGGAGGATGTTTGGGAGACTGTGGGATTGGGAGGATGTTTGGGAGACAGGGGGATTGTGAGGATGCTTGGGAGACTAGGGGATTGGGAGGATGCTTGGGAGACTGGGGGAATGGGAGGTTGTTTGGGAGACTGGGGGATTGGGAGGATGTTTGGGAGACTGGAGGATTGGGAGAGTGTTTGGGAGACTAGGGGATTGGGAGGATGTTTGGGAGACTGGGGGATTGGGAGGATGCTTGGGAGACTGGGGGATTGGGAAGATGCTTGGGAGACTGGGGGATTGGGAGGATGCTTGGGAGACTGGGGGATTGGGAGGATGTTTGGGAGACTGGGGGATTTGAAAGATGCTTGGAAGACTGGGGAATTGGGAGGATGTTTGGGAGACTGGGGGATTGGGAGGTTGTTTGAGAGACTGGGGGATTGGGAGGATGCTTGGGAGACTGGGGGATTGGGAGGATGCTTGGGAGACTGGGGGATTTGGTGGGTGTTTGAAAGACTGGGGGATTGGGAGGATGCTTGGGAGACTGGGGGGTTGGGAGAAAGCTTTGGAGACTGGGGGAATAGGAGGATGCTTCAGAGACTGGGGGATTTGGTCGGTGTTTTGAAGACTGGGGGATTGGAAGGATGCTTGGGAGACTGGGGGATTTGGAAGATGTTTGGGAGACTGGGGGATTGGGAGGATGTTTGGGAGACTGGGGGATTGGGAGGATGCTTGGGAGACTGGGGGATTAGGAGGTTGTTTGGGAGGCTGGGGGATTGGGAGGATGTTTGGGAGACTGGGGGATTGGGAGGTTGTTTGGGAGACTGGGGGATTGTGAGGATGCTTGGGAGACTGGGGGATTGGGAGGATGTTTGGGAGACTGGGGGATTGGGAGGATGCTTGGGAGACTGGGGGAATGGGAGGTTGTTTGGGAGACTGGGGGATTGGGAGGATGTTTGGGAGACTGGAGGATTGGGAGAGTGTTTGGGAGACTAGGGGATTGGGAGGATGTTTGGGAGACTGGGGGATTGGGAGGATGCTTGGGAGACTGGGGGATTGGGAAGATGCTTGGGAGACTGGGGGATTGGGAGGATGCTTGGGAGACTGGGGGATTGGGAGGATGTTTGGGAGACTGGGGGATTTGGAAGATGCTTGGAAGACTGGGGAATTGGGAGGATGTTTGGGAGACTGGGGGATTGGGAGGTTGTTTGAGAGACTGGGGGATTGGGAGGATGCTTGGGAGACTGGGGGATTTGAAAGATGCTTGGAAGACTGGGGAATTGGGAGGATGTTTGGGAGACTGGGGGATTGGGAGGTTGTTTGAGAGACTGGGGGATTGGGAGGATGCTTGGGAGACTGGGGATTGGGAGGATGCTTGGGAGACTGGGGGATTTGGTGGGTGTTTGGAAGACTGGGGGATTGGGAGGATGCTTGGGAGACTGGGGGGTTGGGAGAAAGCTTTGGAGACTGGGGGAATAGGAGGATGCTTCAGAGACTGGGGGATTTGGTCGGTGTTTTGAAGACTGGGGGATTGGAAGGATGCTTGGGAGACTGGGGGATTTGGAAGATGTTTGGGAGACTGGGGGATTGGGAGGATGTTTGGGAGACTGGGGGATTGGGAGGATGCTTGGGAGACTGGGGGATTAGGAGGTTGTTTGGGAGGCTGGGGGATTGGGAGGATGTTTGGGAGACTGGGGGATTGGGAGGTTGTTTGGGAGACTGGGGGATTGTGAGGATGCTTGGGAGACTGGGGGATTGGGAGGATGCTTGGGAGACTGGGGGAATGGGAGGATGCTTGGGAGACTGGGGGAATGGGAGGTTGTTTGGGAGACTGGGGGATTGGGAGGATGTTTGGGAGATTGGGGGATTGGGAGGATGTTTGGGAGACTGTGGGATTGGGAGGATGTTTGGGAGACAGGGGGATTGTGAGGATGCTTGGGAGACTAGGGGATTGGGAGGATGCTTGGGAGACTGGGGGAATGGGAGGTTGTTTGGGAGACTGGGGGATTGGGAGGATGTTTGGGAGACTGGAGGATTGGGAGAGTGTTTGGGAGACTAGGGGATTGGGAGGATGTTTGGGAGACTGGGGGATTGGGAGGATGCTTGGGAGACTGGGGGATTGGGAAGATGCTTGGGAGACTGGGGGATTGGGAGGATGCTTGGGAGACTGGGGGATTGGGAGGATGTTTGGGAGACTGGGGGATTTGAAAGATGCTTGGAAGACTGGGGAATTGGGAGGATGGTTGGGAGACTGGGGGATTGGGAGGTTGTTTGAGAGACTGGGGATTGGGAGGATGCTTGGGAGACTGGGGGATTGGGAGGATGCTTGGGAGACTGGGGGATTTGGTGGGTGTTTGGAAGACTGGGGGATTGGGAGGATGCTTGGGAGACTGGGGGGTTGGGAGAAAGCTTTGGAGACTGGGGGAATAGGAGGATGCTTCAGAGACTGGGGGATTTGGTCGGTGTTTTGAAGACTGGGGGATTGGAAGGATGCTTGGGAGACTGGGGGATTTGGAAGATGTTTGGGAGACTGGGGGATTGGGAGGATGTTTGGGAGACTGGGGGATTGGGAGGATGCTTGGGAGACTGGGGGATTAGGAGGTTGTTTGGGAGGCTGGGGGATTGGGAGGATGTTTGGGAGACTGGGGGATTGGGAGGTTGTTTGGGAGACTGGGGGATTGTGAGGATGCTTGGGAGACTGGGGGATTGGGAGGATGTTTGGGAGACTGGGGGATTGGGAGGATGCTTGGGAGACTGGGGGAATGGGAGGTTGTTTGGGAGACTGGGGGATTGGGAGGATGTTTGGGAGACTGGAGGATTGGGAGAGTGTTTGGGAGACTAGGGGATTGGGAGGATGTTTGGGAGACTGGGGGATTGGGAGGATGCTTGGGAGACTGGGGGATTGGGAAGATGCTTGGGAGACTGGGGGATTGGGAGGATGCTTGGGAGACTGGGGGATTGGGAGGATGTTTGGGAGACTGGGGGATTTGGAAGATGCTTGGAAGACTGGGGAATTGGGAGGATGTTTGGGAGACTGGGGGATTGGGAGGTTGTTTGAGAGACTGGGGGATTGGGAGGATGCTTGGGAGACTGGGGGATTTGAAAGATGCTTGGAAGACTGGGGAATTGGGAGGATGTTTGGGAGACTGGGGGATTGGGAGGTTGTTTGAGAGACTGGGGGATTGGGAGGATGCTTGGGAGACTGGGGGATTGGGAGGATGCTTGGGAGACTGGGGGATTTGGTGGGTGTTTGGAAGACTGGGGGATTGGGAGGATGCTTGGGAGACTGGGGGGTTGGGAGAAAGCTTTGGAGACTGGGGGAATAGGAGGATGCTTCAGAGACTGG
Source organism: Rana kukunoris (assembly GCA_029574335.1). NCBI lineage: Eukaryota > Metazoa > Chordata > Amphibia > Anura > Ranidae > Rana > Rana kukunoris. Next base: position 91,754 of record JAJQKJ010001885.1, on the reverse strand, counting down.
GGGATTTGGTGGGTGTTTTGAAGACTGGGGGATTGGAAGGATGCTTGGGAGACTGGGGGATTTGGAAGATGTTTGGGAGACTGGGGGATTGGGACGATGCTTGGGAGACTGGGGGATTAGGAGGTTGTTTGGGAGGCTGGGGGATTGGGAGGATGTTTGGGAGACTGGGGATTGGGAGGTTGTTTGGGAGACTGGGGGATTGGGAGGATGCTTGGGAGACTGGGGGATTGGGAGGATGTTTGGGAGACTGGGGGATTGGGAGGATGCTTGGGAGACTGGGGGAATGGGAGGTTGTTTGGGAGACTGGGGGATTGGGAGGATGTTTGGGAGACTGGAGGATTGGGAGAGTGTTTGGGAGACTAGGGGATTGGGAGGATGTTTGGGAGACTGGGGGATTGGGAGGATGCTTGGGAGACTGGGGGATTGGGAAGATGCTTGGGAGACTGGGGGATTTGAAAGATGCTTGGAAGACTGGGGAATTGGGAGGATGTTTGGGAGACTGGGGGATTGGGAGGTTGTTTGAGAGACTGGGGGATTGGGAGGATGCTTGGGAGACTGGGGGATTGGGAGGATGCTTGGGAGACTGGGGGATTTGGTGGGTGTTTGGAAGACTGGGGGATTGGGAGGATGCTTGGGAGACTGGGGGGTTGGGAGAAAGCTTTGGAGACTGGGGGAATAGGAGGATGCTTCAGAGACTGGGGGATTTGGTGGGTGTTTTGAAGACTGGGGGATTGGAAGGATGCTTGGGAGACTGGGGGATTTGGAAGATGTTTGGGAGACTGGGGGATTGGGAGGATGTTTGGGAGACTGGGGGATTGGGACGATGCTTGGGAGACTGGGGGATTAGGAGGTTGTTTGGGAGGCTGGGGGATTGGGAGGATGTTTGGGAGACTGGGGGATTGGGAGGTTGTTTGGGAGACTGGGGGATTGGGAGGATGCTTGGGAGACTGGGGGATTGGGAGGATGTTTGGGAGACTGGGGGATTGGGAGGATGCTTGGGAGACTGGGGGAATGGGAGGTTGTTTGGGAGACTGGGGGATTGGGAGGATGTTTGGGAGACTGGAGGATTGGGAGAGTGTTTGGGAGACTAGGGGATTGGGAGGATGTTTGGGAGACTGGGGATTGGGAGGATGCTTGGGAGACTGGGGGATTGGGAAGATGCTTGGGAGACTGGGGGATTGGGAGGATGCTTGGGAGACTGGGGGATTGGGAGGATGTTTGGGAGACTGGGGGATTTGAAAGATGCTTGGAAGACTGGGGAATTGGGAGGATGTTTGGGAGACTGGGGGATTGGGAGGTTGTTTGAGAGACTGGGGGATTGGGAGGATGCTTGGGAGACTGGGGGATTGGTGGGTGTTTGGAAGACTGGGGGATTGGGAGGATGCTTGGGAGACTGGGGGGTTGGGAGAAAGCTTTGGAGACTGGGGGAATAGGAGGATGCTTCAGAGACTGGGGGATTTGGTGGGTGTTTTGAAGACTGGGGGATTGGAAGGATGCTTGGGAGACTGGGGGATTTGGAAGATGTTTGAGAGACTGGGGGATTGGGAGGATGTTTGGGAGACTGGGGGATTGGGAGGATGCTTGCGAGACTGGGGGATTAGGAGGTTGTTTGGGAGGCTGGGGGATTGGGAGGATGTTTGGGAGACTGCTGGATTGGGAGGTTGTTTGGGAGACTGGGGGATTGTGAAGATGCTTGGGAGACTGGGGGATTGGGAGGATGTTTGGGAGACTGGGGAATTAAGAGGATGTTTGGGAGACTGGGGGATTGGGAGGATGTTTGGGAGACTGGGGGGATTGGGAGTATGTTTTTGAAACTGGGGGATTAAGAGGATGCTTGGGAGACTGGGGGATTTGCAGGATGTTTGGGAGACGGGGGGATTGGGAAGATGCTTGGAAGACTGGGGGATTTGGTGGGTGTTTGGAAGTCTGGGGGATTGGGAGGATATTTGGGAGACTGTGGGATTGGGAGGATATTTGGGAGACTGTGGGATTGGTAGGATATTTGGGAGACTGGGGGATTGGGAGGATGTTTGGAAGACTGGGGGATTGGGAGGATATTTGGGAGACTGGGGGATTGGGAGGATGTTTGGAAGACTGGGGGATTGGGAGGATATTTGGGAGACTGGGGGATTGGGAGGATGTTTGGAAGACTGGGGGATTAGGAGGATGTTTCGGAGACTGGGGGATTGGGAGGATGTTTGGAAGACTGGGGGATTGGGAGGATATTTGGGAGACTGGGGGATTGGGAGGATGTTTGGAAGACTGGGGGATTGGGAGGATATTTGGGAGACTGGGGGATTGGGAGGATGTTTGGAAGACTGGGGGATTAGGAGGATGTTTCGGAGACTGGGGGATTGGGAGGATGTTTGGAAGACTGGGGGATTGGGAGGATGTTTGGGAGACTAGGGGATTGGAAAGATGTTTGGGAGACTGGGGGATTGGGAGGATATTTGTGAGACTTGGGGATTGGGAGGATGTTTGGGAGTCTGGGGGATTGGGAGGATATTTGTGAGACTTGGGGATTGTGAGGTTGTTTGGGATTGGGGGATTGGGAGTATATCTGTGAGACTTGGGGATTGTGAGGTTGTTTGGGAGACTGTGGGATTGGGAGGATGCTTATCTGTAACACCACGGTTGCCAGGCTTCAGTCGAGGCACTAAATTGGTTTGGTCTCAGAATTGTACCTGAATCGGTGGCTCTATCGTTATTCATCTCTTTCCCATGACAGAGCTATGTTGAGCATGACCACTGCCTTTCTCAACCTTTGCAACGCCCTTAAAATAACCCATTGAAATCATTTTCCGGTCTCAGGGAACCCCTGCTAAAGCTGCTATATCTACAACGCAATACATTAGTGTGATGGTGGTGATAAAAATGTCACCTGCGAAGCTGCATGCTCGGAAAGGGGTCTGGTTTGGATTTCTTTACATTTTGGCGTGGGGGTTCCCCTTAGAATTTTCCCCCTTCATGGCCTGGCCATTTTTTGCTATACTGCACTGCGCTATTTTATCTGACAATTGCTGTAAACAAAAAAGACAGAGAATATTGAAAAAATATATATATATTTTACGTTCTTCCAATAAACCTATACAACAAAAAAATCGAATTTCTTCATAAATTTGCTAAACCACTTCATGACCAGGCAATTATATTGCGATACGGCACTGCGTTATTTTAACTGACAATTGCGTAGTAAATGCAACACTGTACATAATTGAAATGTGAGTCATTTTTTTCCTACAAATAGAGATTTCTTTCGGTGGTTTTTGATCACCTCTGTGGTTTTTATTTGTTGCGCTATAAACAAAAAAAAAGGGAATATTGGAAAATAATATATATATTTTACTTTCTACTATAAAACCTATCCAATAAAAAAATGTAAAAAATCTAATTTCTTCATAAATTTGCTAAACCACTTCATGACCAGGCCATTATTTTGCGATACGGCACTTGGTTATATTAACTGACAACTGCGCGGTTAATGCAATGCTGTACATAATTGAAATGTATGTAATTTTTTCCCACAAATAGAGCTTTTTTTTGCTGGTATTTGATCACTGCTGCGGTTTTTATTTGTTGCGCTATAAACAAACAAAAATAGGGAATATTTGAAAAATATATATATATATACAGTGTATATATATATATATTTTTTTTTTACTTTCTGCTATAAAACCTATCCAATAAAGTAATGTAAAAAATCTTTTTTTTTTTTTTTTCGGTTAAAATAATCGTATTTCTTCATCAATTTAGGCCAATATGTATTTAGCTACATATTTTTTGGTAAAAACAATCCCAATAATCGTATATTGTTTGGTTTAAGCAAAAGTTATAACATCTACAAACCGTGGGATATATTTATGGAATACCTAACATGCTAAACCACTTCATGACCAGGCCATTTTTTTGCGATACGGCCCTGCGTTACTTTAACCGCTTGCCAACCGCCGCACGAACATTTACGTTGGCAGAATGGCACGGCTGCGCAAAGGGACCTACCTGTACGTATACTGTTTCCGGGCGTGACCGTGCCCCCGGGACCCGATGTCCGCAAGGTGCCCGTGATCGTGTCACGGAGCTGCAGAATGGGGAGATGTCTATGTAAACAAGGCATCTCCCTGTTCTGCCTAGTGACAGGACAGAGATCTACTGCTCCCTGTCATCGGGAGCAGCGATCAGTGATGTGTCACTGGTAGCCACGCCCCTAACAATTAGAATCACTCCCTAGGACACACTCAACCCCTTTCCCCCCCCCCTAGTGGTTAACCCCATTTCCTCCCAGTGTCATTTACACAGTAATCAGTGTATTTTTATAGCACTGATCGCTGTATAAATGCCAATGGTCCCAAAATAGCGTCAAAAGTGTCCGATGTGTTCGCCATAATGACGCAGTCACGATAAAAATTGAAGATCGCCGCCATTACTCATAAAAAAATATATTTAATACAAATGCCATAAAACTATCCCCTATTTTGTAAACGCTATAACTTTTGCGCAAAACCAATCAATAAACGCTTATTGCGATTTTTTTTAATGAATAATATGTAGAATATGTATCGGCCTAAACGGAGGAAATAAATTGTTTTTTATATATTTTTTGGGGGATATTTATTATAGCAAAAAGTAAAAAATACTGCTTTTGTTTTTCAAAATTGTCGCTCTTTTTTTGTTTATAGCGCAAAAAATAAAAACCGCAGAGATGATCAAATACCACCAAAAGAAAGCTCTATTTGTGGGGGAAAAGGACTTAAGTTTTCGCTTGGGCGCCACGTCGCACGACCGCGCAATTGTCAGTTAAAGCGACGCAGTGCCGAATCGCAAAGAAATGGCCCGGTCATTGGGCAGCCAAATCCTCCGAGACTGAAGTGGTTAATGCAATGCTTGCTGTACATGAATCAAATGTATGTTTTCTTCCCCACAAACAGAGCTTTCTTTTGGTGGTATTTGATCGCCTCTGCGGTTTTTATTTTTTGTGCTATAAACAAAAATAAAGCGACAATTTTGAAAAAAAATATATATATTTTTTACTTTCTGCTACATATCCAATAAAAAAAAAACCTTCATCAGTTTAGGCCAATGTGTATTCTGCTACATATTTCTTGTAAAAAAAAAATACCATTACTGTAAAGTGTATATTGATTGGATTGAGCAAAAGTTATTGGGCCAGATTCAGAGAGAATTGGATTCTCGTAGCGTATCAGAAATACACTACGCCGCCGTATGTTACCTGGCTCTACGTGGAATCCAGGTAGATTTTGTCCAGTAAACGACGGCGGCGTAGTGTATTTCTCCCGTCGCAATCCATCTACGCGAGTAGGGGGCGTGAAGGATTTAAAATAGGCGCGTTCCCGCGGCGATCGAACTGCGCATGCTCCGTTCGCAAATTTCCCGCCGTGCATTGCGCGAAATCACGTCGTTACGTCATTCGTTGTTTGAGTAGCGTCGTTTACGGACATTTCTATTCCCGAACGAGTTACGCAAAAAAATAAAAAAATAAATTAAATTCGACGCGGGAACGACGGTCATACTTAACATGGGCTACGCACCGTTAGACCAGCAAAAAGCTGGTCTAACAGTACGTAAAAAAAAAACAGACGTAAGCGATTGCGAAGACCGCTCGTATCTTCGTGGATCGCCGTAAAAACACATTTGCATATCCCGACGCATGAAAACCACGCGAACTCCTCCCAGCGGCCGCAAAAATATCGCAGCGTAGATCCGAAGGCTTACGAAGACGTAAGCCTCTCGGATCGAAGCCCGAAGCCGCCGTATCATGGTTTGAGGATTCAAACTAGTTATACGGCGCGCGAAATTTAAAATTACTCCTGTCTAACACCAGTTAAACAGGCGTAATTGCTTTATGAATCTGGGCCATAGCGTCTACAAAATAGGGGATATATTAATGGATTTTTTTATATATATATATTAGCAATGGCGGTGATCAGAGACTTATAGCAGGACAGTGACATTGGCGCAGACAATCTGAGACTTAGGCTGCATTCACACCTGAGCGACACGTTTTCAGTCGTTTTTTCCGGCGTTTTTACGCGCGTATTCACGCGAATTCGAGCGTTTGCATACAGCGTCGCCAGGCGTTTTTGAACTTCGGCGTTTTTTATTTTAGCCAATAGGAAAAATGATCATCTCTTTCATCACTTGTTGCTATGTTTGTAAATTTTTTTATCTTCTGCCTGGGTGAAATGTTCTATTGACTCAATCGACAAAACGCCCGTAGAAGCGCTCGTTGTCGCGATAGACGCTTGAATCGAGCGTTTTCCATTACTTTCTATGGGAAATACAAACGGTCAAGTACGCCAAAACCGCCCGATTTGCGCGATATTAAAGGGCCCGGAACTTGTTTGAGCTTCAGGCGTTCGGCGTCATGCGTTTTGTCGTGGAGATGTGAACCAACTCCATAGAGAATAATGTATTTTTCTCCTCTAGCGTATTATAGCGTCGCGCTTCAGGCGACAAAACGCTCAGGTGTGAATGGAGCCTAACTGACACTTTCGACACTTTTTGTGGGAACCAGTGATACTAATACAGTGATCTGTGCTAAACAATATGCACTGTCACTGTACTAATGACACTGTTTTTTCTGTGCTATGTGTGCTGCTTTTACTAAGAGATGTGATGGATTTTATTCCCTGCTTTACAGGGAAAGGAAACCCATCACATCCCTCCTGTTAGAACGGAGCTCTGCCTTCTTTACATAAACAGAGCTGCGTCCAGCCTCTCTTCTCGACGATCAGCAGGTGTCGGCAGACATCCATTGGCCGGCACGCGCTGATGGGTTTTCTGCTGTGACTAATCACATTATAAGCGCTGCGCCCCCTAGGTGGCAGTGCAGAATCACAAATATATACACAGAACGGCCACCGTGTTGCAGTAGATCTGCTATGGGGGCGGTTGGTGAAGTGGTTAAAGGGTCACTAAAGGAAAAAAATGTTTTTGCTGAAATGACTGTTTACAGGGTATAGAGACATAAAAGTTAACTGATTCCTTTTCAAAATGATTAAAAATAGATAAAAAATCAATCATATAATGTGCCTGCAGGTTAGTTTCACTTTTGAACTGGCTTCATGTTTCTGTGAAGTAGAGAGACACACAGAACAAAAACAAACAAATCCAGGGCAGTGTTTTGTTTTTAAAATGAATCTGATTGGTTCTGGGAAGTTTTAGACACACAGTAATGACAGCTTAGACCACAGTGAGAAAGCTCCCAGTACTGTGGTTATAAGGAAACAGACAAGCAGGAAGTGTGGAGATCAGAGCAGGATTAAAGCAACTTCAAAGCAAAAACGAACAATAAGGACATGAAACCAGTACTGCAGTAAGGTAAAGGAAGCTATTTAGCTAAAAAAAAAAAAATCCCTTTAGTGATCCTTTAAGAGGACGTAGACTCTCCTGTCTTCAGCTATGACTAAGACCTGGAGTTGCTGAAATGCGTAAGCACGGTGTACTATTTTTCCTAAACAGTTGAATAAGCAGATACACTATGTCATGGAAAGCACATTTCTCAAGATTATTATGTATAAACCTCGCACAGTTCTGCTGCACCTGTTTATGAATGATTCCCTGATTATTCAAAAGTTCAAATGATGATTATTAACACCTGAGCAGTTAATTCCGGTTCTGTTACTTAGCATTTCAATGTTATCACATCTGTATAACAACAGCCACTAAATGGTATTTATAGAACAATCTACAGATGTAAATTATTATTTTATTTTTAATTATTTTTATTATTATTGTTTTTAGTTCAAGGGTCTTCCAGTTGATGATGTCAGAGGTCCTTTTTGTTTATTTATTTATTTATTTATTTTCTTTCAAGGGTCTTTCAGTTGATGATGTCAGAGGTCCTTTTTATAGTTATATTTTTTTAATTAATAAAACATTTTTTTTTTTCAAAGGTCTTCTGGCTGATAATGTCAGGTGTTCTACTTTTTTTTTTTCTTTTAAAGGTCTTCAAATAAATAAATAAAAAACTCCTGACATCACAGGTATATATATATATCAGGGGAGGAAAGTACGATTTTTTTTTCAAAGGTCTTCTAGCTGATGATGTCCTGAAGATGTTGTGGTCCTTTTTATTTTATTTATTTATTATTTATTTTTTATTTCAAGGATCTCCCAGATGATGATGTCAGAGGTCTTTTTTGTTTATTTATTTTTATTTTTTCTTGCGAGGGTCATCCAGTTAATGATGTCAGAAGTCCTTTTTATAGTTATATTGTTTTCACTAAAATAAAATATTTTTTTTTTCGAGGTTCTTCTGGCTGATAATGTCAGGTGTTCTACTTTTTTTTTTTCTTTTAAAGGTCTTCAAATAAATAAATAAAAAAGGGACTCCTGACATTGCAAGTATATATATATATATCAGGAGAGGAAAGTACGATTTTTTTTTTCAAAGGTCTTCTAGCTGATGATGTCCTGAAGATGTTGTGGTCCTTTTTATTTTATTTATTTATTATTTATTTTTTATTTCAAGGATCTTCCAGTTGATGATGTCAAAGGTCCTTTTTGTTTATTTTTTCTTGCAAGGGTCATCCAGTTAATGATGTCAGAAGTCCTTTTTTTATAGTTATATTGTTTTAATTTAAAAAAAAACATTTTTTAAGGGTCTTCTGACTGATGATGTCAGGGGTTCTTCTTTGTTTTTCTATTAAAAGTCTTCAAATAAATAAATAAATAAAGGACTCCCAACATCACAAGTATATATATCTCAGGGGAGGAAAGTACCTTTTGTTTTTCAAGGGTCTTCTAGCTAATGATATCCTGAAGATGTCAGGGGTCCTGTTTATTTGTATTTGTATTTTTTTTTTTCAAGGGTCTTCTGGCTGATGATGTCAGGGGTTCTTCTTTTTTTTTTCTTTTAAAGGTCTTCAAATAAATAAAAATCTACAGATGTAAATTATTATTTTATTTTTAATTATTTTTATTATTATTATTTTTAGTTCAAAGGTCTTCCAGTTCATGATGTCAGAGATCCTTTTTATATTTATATTTTTTAATAATATTTTTCTTTTTTTTAAGGGTGACGTCAGGGGTCCTTTTTTCTTTTCTTATTTTTTTTTTCTTTCAAAGGTCTTCCAGCTGATGATATCAGGGGTTCTTCTTCTGCTTCTTCTTCTTCTTCTTATTATTATTATTATTATTTTTTATTTATTTTTTTCATTCTAAAGTCTTTAAGCTGATGATGTCAGGAGTCCTAAAACAGTAAAGAGGGGAAATTCCTTTTCATAAAACAGGGGACTTTAAAGGCAATGAACTATGACCAATTGTAGATAAAACAAAGATGTATTACATAAAATCAAACGTGATAAAAAAAATATTTGTTTTATCTACAATGGGTCATTGGTCATAGTGCATTGCCTTTAAAGTCCCCTGTTTTATGGAAAGGAATTTCCCCTTTTTGCTGTTTTAGGACTCCTGACATCATCATCTTGAAGACTTTGGAATGAAAAAAAAAAAAGAAGGACTCCTGACATCATCAGCCAGAAGAGCCTTGAAAAAAACAAAAATATTTTTTTAATAAAAAAAATATTAATATAAAAAGGACCTCTGACATCATCAACTGGAAAAGCCTTGAAATAAATAAATATATATATAATAAATAAATAAAAAAGGACCCCTGACATCTTTAGGACATCATCAGCTAGATGACTCTTGAAAACAAAAAATCGTACTTTCCTCTCCTGATTTGAAGACAAAAAATATATAAAAATAAATAAACAAAAAGGACTTCTGACATCATCAACTGAAAGACCCTTGAAATAAAATAAATAAATAAAAAGGACATCATCAGCTAGAAGACCCTTGAAAAAAAAATCATACTTTCCTCCCCTGAGATATATATACTTGTGATGTCAGGAGTCAGTTTTTTATATAATTATTTGAAGATCTTTAAAAGAAAAAAAAGAAGAACCCCTGACATTATGAGCCAGAAGATCCTTGAACAAACATTTTATTAAAAAAGTATAACTATAAAAAGGACCTCTGAGATGATCAACTGGAAGACCCTTGCAAGAAAAAAATAAACAAAAAGTACCTCTGACATCATCAACTGGAAAACCAAAACCCTTGCTAGAAAAAAAGAAATAAACAAAAAGGACATCTGACATCATTAACTGGAATACTCTTGAAATCAAATAAATAAATAAATAAAAATAAAAAAAAGGATCCCTGACATCTTCAGGACATCATCAGCTAGAAGACCCTCGAAAAAAAATCTTACTTTCCTCCCCTGATATATATGTATATATATATATACACTTGTGATGTTGAGCGTCCTTTTTTTATTTATTTATTTAAAGAACTGTGAAATTAAAAAAAGAAGAACCCCTGACATCATCAGCCGGAAGACCCTTGAAAAAAATATTATTATTTTTCAATTAAAAAAATATATTTATTTGTTTTAATTAAAAAAAATATAACTATAAAAAGGACCTCTGACATCATCAACTAGAAGACCCTTGAAATAAAAAAATGAAATAAAAAAAGGACCTATGACATCTTCAGGACATCATCAGCTAGAAGACCCTCGAAAAAAAAACGTACTTTCCTCCCCTGATATATATATACTTGTGATGTCAGGAGTGCCTTTGTTATTTATTTATTTATTTATTTAAAGACCTTTGAAAGAACCCCTGACACCATCAGCCAGAAGACACTTGAAATTATTATTATTTTTTTTAATTAAAAAAATATAACTATAAAAAGGACCTCTGACATCAACTGGAAGACCCTTGGAATAGGAAATAAATAAAAAATAAAAAAAAAGGACCTATAACATCTTCAGGACATCATTAGCCAGAAGACCCTCGAAAAAAAAACGTACTTTCCTCCCCTGATATATATATACTTGTGATGTCAGGAGTTCTTTTTTTATTTATTTGAAGACCTTTAAAAGACAGAAAAAAAGAAGAACCCCTGACATCATCAGCCAGAAGACCCTTGAAAAAAAAAATATTTTATTTTAATTAAAAAAATATAACTATAAAACGGACCTCTGACGTCATCAACTGGAAGACCCTTGCAAGAAAAAATAAATAAACAAAAAGGACATCATCAACTGGAAGACCCTTGGGAAAAAAAATAAAAGTAAAAAGGGCCCCTGACATCTTCAGGACATCATCGGCAAGATAGAAGACCCTTGAAAAACATCGTACTTTCCTCCCCTGATATATATATACGTGTGATGTCAGGAGTCCTTTTTTTATTTATTTATTTAAAGACCTTTAAAAGAAAAAAAAAGAAGAACCCCTGACATCATCAGGAAAAAGACCCTTGAAAAAAAATATTTTATTTTAATAAAAAAATATATAAATAGAAAAAGGACCCCTGACATCATCAACTGGAAAGACCCTTGAAATAAAAAATAAACAAATAAATAAAAATAAAAAGGACCCCTGACATCTTCAGGACATCATCAGCTAGAAGACCCTTGAAGAAAAATCGTACTTTCCTCCCCTGATATATACAGTATATACTTGTGATGTCAGGAGACCTTTTTTTTATTTATTTATTTAAAGACCTTTAAAAGAAAAACAAAAAAGAAGAACCCCTGACATCATCAGCCAAAAGACCCTTGAAAAAAAATTATTTTATTGTAATAAAAAAAATATAACTAGAAAAAGGACCTCTAACATCATCAACTGGATGACTCTTGGAAAAAAAAAATAAAAGTAAAAAGGACCCCTGACAAAAAAAAATAAAAGTAAAAAGGACCCCTGACATCTTCAGGACATCATCAGCTAGAAGACCCTTGAAAAAAATTATTTTATTGTAATAAAAAAAATATAACTAGATAAAGGTCCTCTGACATCATCAACTGGATGACCCTTGCAAGAAAAAAATAAAAATAAACAAAAATGACATCATCAACTGGAAGACCATTGGAAAAAAAAAAGCGTACTTTCCTCCCCTGAGATATATATACTTGTGATGTCAGGAGTCCTTTTATTATTTATTTGAAGAACTTTGAAAAAAAAAAGAAAAAAAATGAATCAGCCAAAAAAAAAAAAAAAGTTTTAATCAAAGAAATATAACTATAAAAAGGACCTCTGACATCATCAACTGGAAGACCCTTGAAATAAAAAATAAATTAAAAAAATGTAAATAAAAAGGACCACAACATCTTCAGGACATCATTGGCTAGAAGACCCTTGGAAAAAAAAGCGTACTTTCCTCCCCTGATATATATATATATATATACTGTATACTTGCGATGTCAGGAGTCCTTTTATTTATTTATTTGAAGACCTTTGAAGGAAAGAAAAAAAAAAAGAAGGAAAAACAAAAAAAAGAAGAAGAACCTCTAACATTGTCAGCCAGAAGACACTTGAATTATTATTATTTTTTTATTATTAATTAAAAAAATATAACTATGAAAAGGACCTCTGACATCATTAAGTGGATGACCCTTGCAAGAAAAAACAAAACACAAAAACTAACAAAAAGGACCTCTGACATCATCAACCGAAAGACCCTTGGGAAAAAAAAAAAGGACCCCTGAAAACTGTTGAAAAAAATATGTCACTATCAGTCAAGACAGTCAGTTGGTGTCCCTGCCGCCTCGGGAACAGACACATTCCTATACCGGGGCGGTGTACAACGATCTGTTACAGTGTTACATTTTCTAAGCAAATCTCATTTCCTCTTTTTCTCATATCAAACAAACAGAACTTTCCCTGAAATGCTCATGGATGAGAGTTCTTATTTCAGCAATGACTTCCCATCACCTTACATGTGCACTCTACGTATTTTAGATATATTAATGGCTCCATTCTGTAGACTGCTGCTGGGAGCCGCCATCTTGGATGTGATGCCAGTGGCCCCATCAGAGGCCCCATCAGACCCAGAGCTGTCACTCTCCTCACTATTTCCTGCAAAGCTTCATAAGAGGATGTGTAGAAGGGCGAGGGGAGGGGTAGAGGAGCTGGGCCAGCACAAAGAGCAATTAGAAACTCCCAAAAGAGGCCAGGGCTGTGACGTGCAAGGTGGGAGGGGGCTGTGCTAGAGAAATAAGTCGTCAACATTTCTAGGACCGCCCATTACCTAGTAATAAATCACGTGCTTGCCCTTCCCATGCTTCCCTTCCCCAGCTTCCCTTCCCTAGCGGCCATGCTACACTGTACCAGTGGCGTCAGTAGGGTTGGTGTTAGCCGGTGCAAAAAAAATTGGTGTCACCCCCCACCAACTATAGTCCCCCCTCAGTACAGACCCCCCTCCCGCAGTACAGACCCCCCTTCACTAACTACAGACCCCCCTCCCTCAGTACAGACCCCCCTCCACTAACTACAGTCCCCCCTTCTGCAGTACAGACCCCCTCCACTAACTACAGTCCCCCCTTCTGCAGTACAGACCCCCTCCACTAACTATAGACCCCCCTCCTGCAGTACAGACCCCGTCCACTAACTACAGCCCCCCTCTACTAACTATAGACCCCCTTCCCGTAGTACAGACCCCCTCCACTAACCACAGACCCCCTCTACTAACTATAGACCCCCTTCCCGTAATACAGACTCCCTCCACTAACCACAGAACCCCTCTACTAACTATAAACCTCCCTCCCGCAGTACAGACCCCCTACAGTAACCACAGACCCCCTCTACTAACTATAAACCCCCCTCCCGCAGTACAGACCCCCCTCTACTAACTATAGACCACCCTTCCACAGTACAGACCGCCTCCACTAACTACAGACCCCCTCTACTAACTATAGACCCCCTCCCGCAGTACAGACCCCCTCCACTAACTACAGACCCCCCTCCCGCAGTACAGGCCCCCCTCCACTAACTAAAGACCCCCCCTATCACAGTACAGACCCCCCTTTACTAACTACAGATCCCTCCAATAACTAAAGACCCCCTCAGTACAGACACCCCCCCTAGTGCATACCCCTCAGAATTACAGACCCCCTCAGTACAGACCCCCCCCCCTCAGTACAGACCCCCCCTCCACTTACTACAGACCCCTCCACTAACTAAAGACCCCCCCTGAGTACAGACACCCCCCCTAGTGCATACCCCCCCCCGCATTACAGACCCCCCTCAATATAGACCCCCCCTCAGTACAGACACCCCCTAGTGCAGACCACCCCAGCATTATAGACCCCCCCCTCAGTACAGACACCGCCCTAGTGCAGACCCCCAAGCATTACAGACCCCCCCTCAGTACAGACCCTTCCCCCTCAGTAGTACAGACCCCCCAGCAGTACAGACACCCCCCTTACATACCTTAGAACAGCGCTGCGCTACACACACACTCCTTCTTCTCTGTGGATGTAAACAGAGGAGGAGGTGGCTTCAGTCCACGCCGCTGAGGTACACTGCCCAGCGCGAGCCAAGGCACAGCTAATCAGGGGCAGTGGGTGCTGTTAGAGATGCGTGCTGCTACCCACGTGTGTCACCCCTCTGGCGGGTGTCACCCCACACCTGCCTAGCAACGCCTCCGCACTGTACCCAAACAGAATTTTTTATCTTTTTTTCCCCACAAATAGAGATTTCTTTTGGTGGTATTTGATCACCTCTGCGGTTTTTATTTTTTGCTAAACAAATAAAGAAAGAGCGAAAATTTTGGAAAAAAAAAAAAAGGTTTTCTTTTGGTTATAACATTTTGTAAATAAGTATGTTTTCTACTCCACTGATGGGCACTAATAAGGCGGCACCGATGAGGTGGCACCAATGAGGTGGCACTGACAGCATTGACGATGGGCACTGATAGGTGGCACTGATGGGCACTGGTAGGTGGCACTGATGGGTGGCACTTATTTGCAGCATTGATGGGCATTGATAGGTGGCACTGAAGGGCACGCATGGGGGCACTGATGGGTACTGAAAGGTGACACTGATGGGCAAGGAAAGACTGCACTGATAGGTACTTATGAGTGGCACTGATATGCGGCACTGCTGGGCACTGATAGGTGGCACTGCTGGGCACTGATGGGCGCTGGTAGGTGGCACTGATGGGTGGCACTGCTTTGCAGCACTGATGGGCATTGATAGGTGGCACTGATGGGCACTCAAAGGCGACACTGAGGGGCACTGAAAGACTGCACTGATGGTTACTTGTGAATGGCACTGATAGGTGGCACTGCTGGGCACTGATACTTGTCACTGATGGGCACTGGTTTGCGGCACTGATAGATGGCACTGATAGGCATCACTAATGGCACTGGCACTGGCAGGCATTGGGAATGGACACTGATTGGCAGCTGCCTGGGCACTGATTGGCATTTCCCTGGTGGTCTAGGGTGGCATATCTGGTGGTCCAGTGTGATGGCCATCCCTCGTTGTCCTGGGCGGGTATCCGAGGGGGGCTGCGCTGATTAACAATCAGCACAGACCCCCCCCCCCCCCACCTGTCAGGAGAGCAGCCGAGCCGAGCTCAGACACGAGTGAGGAAAAGTCGATCAATGGCTCTCCATGTTTACTTCGTGATCAGCCGTGATTGGACACGGCTGATCACATGGTAAAGAGCCTGTGTCGGAAGGCTCTTTACACCGCACCACTGACTGCCTCGATGCGCACCACGAGGGGCGCGCAGCGGCTGTTATCCTGCTGGAGATCATATGACGCCCAATCAGGATATCTGAACCACCACCCGGCCGTCATTCTGCTATAGGCGGGAAGTGGTTACAGTAGCGCAATGCTGAATAGCAAAAAATGGTCTGGTCAGCAAGGGGGTAAAATCTTCCGGGGGTCAAGTGGTTAAACGTGAAACAGCAAAAGGTTCACCTTGCCCATTTAGGGTGTGGAAATAACTCATCCACGAGGAAGAAAGTGTAGAAATGACTTTGACACAATGACGTCTCCGCCTATACAATGCACTCCATACAATGGGTATCAGTGGAGATCGTTGTGCCAAGACCTGGAACTCATCAAACCAGTCGGTGACTTTTCATGCCCCGGAGTGATGGAACCGATAGAAGACTTTCCTTCCACATACAAATACATGTCATAACAAGTCAGAGAACAGAGACAATGATGAGTCTACGAGTGTCACATCTGATGCTCCATAGAGTCGGCAGAACCGGTTCCCGACACCCGAGTCCTCTGCTGCAACCTCGTCCATTGTCACCTGGAGACTAAATCTTTCCCCCGCGATGAATCAGGGAGATGGACATGGAAAGGCAGGTGTGGAGTGTTCCCCCTGATTAGAATACAATGCCGGCCCCCGTCTCAATGACACGACTTTCCAGGACAATCCCGTCCTCAGCTTGTATAACGGCTGGAGGGACATGGCTGGAGGGACATGGCTGGAGGGACATGGCTGGAGGGACATGGCTGGAGGGACATGGCTGGAGGGACATGGCTAGAGGGACATGGCTGGAGGGACATGGCTGCATATGTGGGGGACATGGCTGGAGGCACATGGCTGCATATGTGGGGGACATTGCTGCATATGTGGGGGACATGGCTGGGGGGACATGGCTGCATATGTGGGGGACATGGCTGCATTTGGGGACATATTTAAAAAAAAGTATCGGTATTCGGTATCGGCGACTACTTGAAAAAAAGTATCGGTACTTGTACTCGGTCCTAAAAAAGTGGTTTAGGGACAACCCTACTAAACGCTCTAACGCTGATAAACGGCCAAAAAAGTCACTCCCCAGCGAAAACCGCTAACGCGGAAAACTGCTAATAAACGATAAAAAACGCTATTGCAAAAACGTTGAAAAAAGTTGAAAAACTCACTAAAAAGCTACTGCCGTTTTTATAACGTTATTTTAACATCCAGGGTGCATGAGGCCTTTTATGGGTGGAACTTCACTTTAACAAAAAATAGTTACCGTATATACTGGAGTATAAGCCAAGATTTTTACCAAATTTTTTTGTGCTGAAATTGCCCCCCTCGGCTTATACTTAGGTCTCCATTTTGCGCCTGATCTACCGGGATTTGGGGATCCGGTACCGGCTGACCACAATCTTGGCACACATATAACCCCACTCTTCCTCTACACGTGTGCAAAGTTTGTTGTCCTTGAGATCTACGGCCGGGGAGCACCAATTTTTCAAAGTCGGGCACCCCTTCCATAGATTCCTATGTTAAACGGTAATTTCTCTGGTAACTTTGGGGACCTGGTACTGGCCGGCTGTATGTCCCCTGGACCCGAATCTTGGGACACATGTAGCCCCAGTTCTCCTCTATAAGTGTGCAAAGTTTTCAATCTCCGTGACCTACGGCCGGGGAGCACCGATTTTTCAAAGCCGAAGACCCCTTCTATATACTCCTAAGTCTAGTCATGGGCACAGTGAGGCATGGGCACAGTGAGGCATGGACACAGTGAGGCATGGACACAGTGAGACATGCAGATGGACACCCAAGGCTTATACTCGAGTCAATACGTTTTCCCATTTTTTGTGGTAAAATTAGGTGCCTCGGCTTTTATTCGGGTCGGCTTATACTGGAGTATATACGGTACATTTTACCGGTAGCATTAGTTGAGATTACATTTCAGATAACAGTCCCGAAACTGCGTTCCTAAATTAGAGAGAAAGCCTTGCATTACGGTGTGGAGTTACAGGCAGAAGAACATGGCTCCCTAGGGACTCCTGACAGAGCGCGAACAGGGATTTGTGGGTGTGAACCCAGAAATTCACGTTCTGTGAGGCCTTGTACACACGATGGGATGTATCCGATGGAAACGGTCCGACGGACCGTTTCCATCGGATATGTCCGCTGGACTGTTTGATCCGATGGCTGTACACACCATCGGATCAAATTCCCCGCTGGCGGACAGCGCAGTGACGCGGCGGTGACGTTGACGCCGCCACGTCACCGCTACGTCACCGCCACGTCACCGCACCAGGAAGTAAACACTTCCGCGCGCATGCGTCGGATCCATTCACAGGATACGACGCATGTGCGGGCAGATATGTCCGCTGGTTTGCCGTACTAACCAGCGGACATATCCGACGAGCAGCTATCCGGCGGAAAAATTTCAAAGCATGCTTTGAAATTTTTCCGCTGGAGGAATCCGGCCAGAACGGTCCGTTTGCCCCTACACACGAGCGGATTTTTCGGCTGAAATGGTCCGTCGGACCATGTTCAGTGGATTTATTCCCTCGTGTGTACAAGGCCTCAGGGGAGAGGAGACAGATCTGTTGTTCTTAGCGTATAGAAACAGCGATATGTCTCCTCCCCAAGTCAGTCCCCTCTCCCCCCACAGTTAGAACACATGAGGAAACACATTTAACCCCTTGATCGCCCCTACTGTTAACCCCTTCCCTGCCAGTGAAATTTACACAGTAATCAGAAAAGAAAAAAAAAAAAGACCTTGGACCTCCATCCCAGTCCCAGTATATCTCTTCTGGTTGATCCACCAGATTCTCGATCTTTGGAATAATAACGGGATGGACACCACCTGTTCCTTATAAATGTTCCTCTCAAACTTAATTAAGGGCATTAATTGTATATTGTATATTCTGATATCCATTTCTTGCTTGACTGGCAACCTCATTGATTGAACCCAGCTTGCCGTTTATATTTTTAATTCTTTAACCACTTCCCGACCGCCGCATGTAGATAAACGTCCACAGAATGGCACGTACAGGCAGATGGGCGTATATTTACGTCCCTGCCTTTGCGCGGGTCGGGGGTCCGATCGACTATTTTGAAAAAAATTCAATATTTTTTACATTTTGCTATAATAAATATCCCCAAAAAATATATAAAAAGCATTTTTTTCCTCAATTTAGGCCGATACGTATTCTTCTACATATTTTTTGTTAAACAAAAATCGCAATTAGCGTTTACTGATTGCGCAAAATTTATAGCGTTTACAAAAAAGGGCGTCGTTTTATGGCATTTTTATTCATATTTTTTTTTTACTAGTAATGGCGGCGATCAGCGTTTTTTTTCAGTACCGAGACATTATGGCGGACACGTCGGACAATTTTGACAAATTTTTGGGACCATTGGCATTTTTATAGCGATCAATGCTATAAAAATGCATTGTATTACTATAAAAATGCAATTGGCAGTGAAGGGGTTAACACTAGGGGGCAGGGAAGGGGTTAAGTGTGTTCCTGGGTGTGTTCTAACTGTATGGGGGGGAGGGACTTACTAGGGGAAATCACTGATCTTCTGCTCATACATTGTATGGACAGAAGATCAGCGTTTCCCCTCTGACAGGACCGGGAGCTTTGTGTTTACACACAAAGCTCCCGGTCCCCGCTCTGTAACGAACGAGCGTGCGTGCCCGGCGGCGATCACGCCCGCCGGGCACACGCGCGGGACACGGGGGACGAGCGGGGGCGTGCACGCGGGCGTGCCTAGTGGCCGCTTAAGGGAGGACGTATAGCTACATGCTCTCGCCCAGCAGTGCCGACCTGCCGCCGTATAACGATGGTGGGCGGTCGGCAACTGGTTAAATGACTTTTTTCCCTTCAGAAATTACACTTTGTGCAGGGACAGTTCTAAGCACGGGAAACAAGCGCTACTTTACAGGCATACTATACACACCCCTGGGTACGAAATTTAAAGGAATATTTTTATTATTTCACTTTAAGCATTTTTTAAAATCACTGCTCCTGAAAAAACTGTGGCCCAGATTCATAAAGCAATTACGCCAGTCTAACTGGTGTTAGACAGGAGTAATTTAAAATTTCGCGCGCCGCATCACTAGTTTGAATCCTCAAACCATGATACGGCGGCTTCGGGCTTCGATCCGAGAGGCTTACGTCTTCGTAAGCCTTCGGATCTACGCTGCGATATTTTTGCGGCCGCTGGGAGGAGTTTGCGTCATTTTCATGTGTCGGGATATGCAAATGACTTATTACGGCGATCCACGAAGGTACGAGTGTCCCTCGCAATCGCCTACGTCATTTTTTGGCTACGTAATGTTAGAGGAGCTTTTTGCTGGTCTAACAGTGCGTAACCCATGTAAAGTATGGCCGTCGTTCCCGCGTCGATTTTAAAATATTTTTTTTTTTTTAACGTAACTCGTTCGGGAATAGGAATGTACGTAAACGGCGCTACTACGACGTGACCACGTGTTTTCGCGCAATGCACGGCGGGAAATTTGCGAACGGAGCATGCGCAGTTCGATCGCCGCGGGAACGCGCCTATTTTAAATGCTTCACGCCCCCTACTCGCGCGGATGGATTGCGACGGGAGAAATACACTACGCCGCCGTCGTTTACTGGACAAAATCTACCTGAATTCCACGTAGAGCCAGGTAAAATACGGCAGCGTCTGCCCCTGTGTTTTTTTAAACTTTGTTTTGCATTGATACATGTTCCCCTGGGGCAGGACCCGGGTCCCCAAACACCTTTTAGGACAATAACTTGCATATTAGCCTTTAATATTAGCACTTTAGATTTAAAACGTTCAAGTCCGATAGACTTTAACGGGGTTCTAAAGTTCACACGAACTTGCCGCGAACACCCCAAATTGTTCGCTGTTCGACAAACAGGCAATGTTCAACTCGAACTCGAAGCTCATCCCTATTTACTGGATGTGGCACAAGCAAACATTTGCCATTCACCCTCATTTCTTTACACAGTAATCAGTGCATTTTTATAGCACTGATCGCTGTATAAATGACAATGGTCCCAAAAATGTGTCAAATGTGTCCGATGTGTCATAATGTCGCAGTCCTGGTAAAAATCGCAGATCGCCGCCATTACTAGTAAAAAAAAAAAATATATTAATAGAAATGCCATAAAACTATCCCCTATTTTGTAGGCACTATAACAAACAGCATACAAGTAAAAAAGTATAAAAGTCGTTTCAATAGTAGTTTAAATTCCATAATTATAAAATGTAAGCTTTACCAGGTCTCAGGATTTCAAAAGATGTTATCAGCCTATTTTATTCTTGCAAAGAGGGCACCTGGACGTGAAGTGGCTGCAAAGGGGCTGCAGGAGATCAGCACCACGGAGATGAAAAATGCATGGCTACAGGTAGCCATGCCATCACACATTGCTCGGGCATGTTCCAACATTGCCTCTGTTTGAAAGCCGGTCCAGAGCAATGATGAGCAGCTGACGCTGAAAGGAGTGCCTATAGGCAGGCAGCTGCTGCAAAGAGGCCGCAGGAGATCAGCAGCACAGAGATGAAAAATAGATGAATATTTTATGACTACAAGTGCCCATGCCAACACACATTGCTCGGGCATGTTCCGCCGTTGTCATTATTAGGAAGCCAATCCAGAAAAATGATGAGCAGCCAATGCTGGAGAGAAGTAGACAGGAAAGGGCTGCAAAGAGGCTGAAGGAGATCAGCATAACTAAGGTACACAATAGATAAATACAAGAGTAACCAAATAGTACCATCAATGGCAGCCAGTCAGGGTTTTAGGCTCCATTCACACCTATGCATGTTGTTTTTGAGCGTTTTGTTGCAGTGCTTTTTTCGACACACTTTACACATTAGTGTTTTTTTGTTTTTTGCTTTTTTATAATTTTTTTTTTTAGCTGGCAATTTTTTTTTTTTTACATTTTCTTTAACAACCAGCTATAAACAGGTTGATAAAAAAAATGCAAACCGCAAATCACGGCAAAATCGCAGTAAAAACACGGTACTTGTGTTTTGGATGTGGGGTCCATTGAATTCTATTACATGCAAAACGCTGCTTTTTGCGGGGGGAAAAAAAAAAGCCCCCGACCCTTTCCAAAAACGCAGAGGCACAAAAAAGCATTGATAGGAAACCATTTAAAAAAATCTCCCTGTATTTCTGCAAAACACAAAATGCATCAAAAAACGCATTAGGCTGCATTCACACTAATGCTTTTTTTGATGCATTTTGCAGAAATGCAGGGAATATTTTTAACATGGTTTCCTATGGAACACGTTCACATCAATGCTTTTTTGCGCCTCTGCGTTTTTGGAAAGGGTCAGGGACTTCTTTCCCCGCAAAAAGCAGCGTTTTGCATGTAATAGAATTCAATGGACCCGCATCCAAAACGCAAGTTTTTACCGCGATTTTGTTGCGATTTGCGTTTTTTTTAAAAGCTGTTTATAGCTGGTTCTTAAAGAAAATGTAAAAAAAAAAAATTAATTGCCGGCAAAAAAAAAAAAAAGTAATAAAAAAAAAAAAAACACAAAACGCTAGTCGCGTTAAAAACATGTGTCGAAAAACCTTACAGTGATTTGCATTTTGCATTTATTTATTTTTTAGAGATTTTTTTTTAGCCGGCAATTTAAATTTGTTTACATTTCCTTTAACAACCAGCTATAAACAGGTAAAAAACAAAATCATGGTAAAATCGTGGAAAAAAACGTGCGTCGAAAAATGCAGACGCGTTTTTGGAAAGGGTCGGGGACTTCTTTCCCCGCAAAAAGCAGCGTTTTGCATGTAATAGAATTCAATAGGCCCGCATCCAAAACACAAGTACTGCGTTTTTACCGCGATTTTGTTGTGCGATTTGCGTTTTTTTTAACCTGTTTATAGCTGGTTGTTAAAGAAAATGTAAAAAAAAAAAAAAAATCCTGGCAAAAACAGTAATAAAAAAAAAAACAAATCGCGGTAAAAAGATGTGTCGAAAAACTTTACAGTGATTTGCATTATGCATTTCTTTTTTTTTTATAGATTTTTTTTTAGCCGGCAATTTAAATTTGTTTACATTTCCTTTAACAACCAGCTATAAACAGGTAAAAAACAAAATCATGGTAAAATCGTGGAAAAAAACGTGCGTCGAAAAATGCAGACGCGTTTTTGGAAAGGGTCGGGGACTTCATTCCCCGCAAAAAGCAGCGTTTTGCATGTAATAGAATTCAATGGACCCGCATCCAAAACACAAGTACTGCGTTTTTACAGCGATTTTGTTGCGATTTGCGGGGTTTTTTTTAACCTGTTTATAGCTGGTTGTTAAAGAAAATGTAAAAAATAAATAAAAATGCTGGCAAAAAAGTAATAAAAAAAATGCAAATCGCGGTAAAAAGATGTGTCGAAAAACTTTACAGTAATTTGCATTTTGCATTTTTTTTTTATAGATTTTTTTTAGCCAGCAATTTAAATTTGTTTACATTTCCTTTAACAACCAGCTATAAACAGGTAAAAAACAAAAAAACAAAATCATGGTAAAATCGTGCGTCGAAAAATGCAGCAAGCACCGCAAAAAGCACTGCAAAAAACGCTCAAAAGCAACATGCATAGGTGTGAATAGAGCCATAAAGTCCCCGACCCTTTTCAAAAACGCAGAGGCACAAAAAAGCATTGATGTGAACGTCTTCCATAGGAAACCATGTTAAAAAATGTCCCTGCATTTCTGCAAAATGCAGCAAAAGCGCATTAATGTGAATGGAGCCTTAGTAAGAATGTGGAAATCCATCCTCTGATCTTCTCTGATGCAGACAAGTTACAAAGTAACATTTTTCTCCTTCGCTAATCATGAATATAGAATGGTGTCTCCTCACCTGTATGAGTGATGAGCTCTCCTCCTCCCGGCAGAGAATAGAATGAGAGGCGGCAGGTAAGAGTCCTGTAAATAAAGGAGGTTGGGTCAGCTGGAGATTCCCTTTCCCTGAAGCCATCAGAGGGGACGTTTCATCTCATTATTCTCTCATCATCACAGATACACGTCATACATACCTGTCACAAATGACATCCAGGATCACAATGACAGGTAGAGCCGATCTGTGCCAGGAATAGGAGCAGTGGCACCGATCAGACCGTCATCATCATCACACCTGGAGGAAACTCCACATCCTGGCACTCGGGTGAGAGAATGTGAACCCGACTCTCCCTACAAAGATTGCACTCACTACTACAGAATGAACCCAACTGAACTCTCATTATAAATCAGCCAAACACATTCCAGGTACAAAATCTGCAGTGCTAGACCTAATCACTGGACATATGCATTCATTTTCCTCCGAATTTTCAGGGATTTTCGCATTCGTTTTAACAAACGAAAACAAACGCGCAGAATCCGAAATCTGAAAGATCCAAAATTAAAAAAATGCTTTATTTTCATTTTGTTGCGACAACAGTTTGATATAGATAGAAGATTTGACATGACCGTGACAATAGTGATCTGTGCCTAACTCTATTATTCCGAGATTATTTGACATAGAGAGAAACGATTTAACAAAAAATTCGACATTATAGAAACATGAAGATTCGACATGGAGTGAAAAGAGTCGACATGGAGAGAAAAGATTTGACATAAAAAGAAAAGATTTGACACATAGAGAGAAAAGATTCAACATAGAGTGAAAAGATTTGACATTATAGAGACATGAAGATTCGACATAGAGAGAAACGATTCGACATGGAGATAAAAGAGTCCATATCGAGAGAAAAGATTCGACATAGAGAAAAAAGATTCAACATAGAGAGAAAAGATTTGACATAGAGAGAAAAGATTCAACATAGAGAGAAAAGATTTGACATTATAGAGACATAAAGATTCGACATAGAGAGAAAAGATCCGACATAGAGAGAAAAGATTTGACATAGAGAGAAAAGATTCAACATAGAGAGAAAAGATTTGACATTATAGAGACATAAAGATTCGACATAGAGAGAAAAGATCCGACATAGAGAGAAAAGATTTGACATAAAGAGAAAAGATTCGACATAGAGAGAAAAGATTCGACATAGAGAAAAAAGATCCGACATAGAGAGAAAAGATTCGACATAGAGAGAAAAGATTCGACATTATAGAGAGAAAAGAGTAGATTTCAAGAAAAAAGAGTCGATTTTGAGAGAAAAGAGTCGACATAGAGAGAAAAGATTTGACATAAAGAGAAAAGATTCGACATAGAGAGAAAAGATTCGACATAGAGAGAAAAGATCTAACATAGAGAGAAAAGATTCGACATAGAGAGAAAAGATTTGACATAGAGAGAAAAGATTCGACATTATAGAGAGAAAAGAGTAGATTTCAAGAAAAAAGAGTCGATTTTGAGAGAAAAGAGTCGACATAGAGAGAAAAGATTTAACATAAAAAGAAAAGAGTCGACATAGAGAGAAAAGATTTGACATAAAGAGAAAAGATTCGACATAGAGAGAAAAGATTCGACATAGAGAGAAAAGATCTAACATAGAGAGAAAAGATTCGACATAGAGAGAAAAGATTTGACATAGAGAGAAAAGATTCGACATTATAGAGAGAAAAGAGTAGATTTCAAGAAAAAAGAGTCGATTTTGAGAGAAAAGAGTCGACATAGAGAGAAAAGATTTAACATAAAAAGAAAAGAGTCGACATAGAGAGAAAAGATTCGACATAGAGAGAAAAGATTTGACATAGAGAGAACAGAGTCGACATAGAGAGAAAAAAATTGACATATAGAGAAAAGAGTCGACAGAGAGAGAAAAGATTTGACATAGAGAGAAAAGATTTGACATAGAGAGAAAAGATTCGACATAGAGAGAAAAGATTTGACATAGAGAGAACAGAGTCGACATAGAGAGAAAAAAATTGACATAAAGAGAAAAGAGTCGACAGAGAGAGAAAAGATTTGACATAGAGAGAAAAGATTTGACATAGAGAGAAAAGATTTGACATAGAGAGAAAAGAGTTGACATAGAGAGAAAAGATTTAACATAGAGAGAAAACATTTGATATAGAGAGAAAAGATTCAACATGGAGAGAAAAGATTCAACATAGAGAGAAAAGATTTGACATAGAGAGAAAAGATTTGACATAGAGAAAAAAGATTCAACATAGAGAGAAAAGATTCGACATAAAGAGAAAAGAGTCGACATAGAGCAGAGGTGGCAAACACAAGGCCCGCGGGCCGAATGCGGCCCTCCAGGCCATTTCATGTGGCCCTCGCACCTCTCCAGTCATCCTCCAGACCCTTACTTTCTGCTTTCAAGCAATGCATCCAACTTCTTCCCAGCAGCAGCATAAGGAAAGGGGGGTGCACTGTGATGTAAGGGAGAGGAGGGAATCAACTTCTGATGGTGGGGGGGCTCTTGACATTAATGTAAGGGGAAGGGATGCGCTGAACATCTAATCTTACAGATACAACCGGCCCTTTTGAGGGCAACCATAATGCTGATGCGGCCCACGAGGAAATTGAGTTTGACACCCCTGACATAGAGAAAAAAGATTCAACATAGAGAGAAAAGATTTGACATAGAGAAAAGAGTCTAAATCGAGAGAAAAGATTCGACATAGAGAGAAAAGATTAGATATAGAAAGAAAAGAGCCGACAGAAAGAGAAAAGATTCAACATAGAGAGAAAAAATTGAACACAGAGAGAAAAGATTTGACATAGAGAAAAAAGATTCGACTTAGAGAGAAAAGATTCGACATAAAGAGAAAAGAGTCGACATAGAGAGAAAAGATCCGACATAGAGAGAAAAGATTTGACATAAAGGGAAAAGATTCGACATGGAGAGAAAAGATCCGACATAGAGAGAAAAGATTCGACATAGAGAGAAAAGAGTAGATTTCAAGAAAAAAAAGTTGATTTCGAGAGAAAAGAGTCGACATAGAGAAAAAAGATTTGACATAAAAAGAAAAGAGTCGACATAGAGAGAAAAGATTCGACATAGAGAGAAACTATTTGACATAGAGAGAAAAGAGTCGGCATAGAGGGAAAAGATTTGACATAGAGAGAAAAGAGTCGACATAGAGAGAAAAGATTTGACATAAAGAGAAAAGAGTCGACAGAGAGAGAAAAGATTCGACATAGAGAGAAAAGATTCGACATAGAGAGAAAAGAGTTGACATAGAGAGAAAAGAGTTGACATAGAGAGAAAAGATTTAACATAGAGAGAAAACATTTGATACAGAGAGAAAAGATTCAACATGGAGAGAAAAGATTCAACATAGAGAGAAAAGATTTGACATTATAGAGACATGAAGATTCACATAGAGAGAAAAGATTTGACATAGAGAGAAAAGATTTGACATAGAGAAAAAAGATTCAACATAGAGGGAAAAGATTCGACATAAAGAGAAAAGAGTCGACATAGAGAGAAAAGATTTGACATCGAGAAAAGAGTCCAAATCGAGAGAAATGATTCGACATAGAGAGAAAAGATTAGACATAGAAAGAAAAAAGCCGACATAGAGAGAAAAGATTCAACATAGAGAGAAAAAATTCAACACACAGAGAAAAGATTTGACATAGAGAAAAAAGATTCAACATAGAGAGAAAAGATTTTGACATAGAGAGAAAAGATTCGACATAAAGAGAAAAGAGTCGACATAGAGAGAAAAGATTCAACATAGAGAGAAAAGATTTGACATAGAGAAAAGAGTCCAAATCGAGAGAAAAGATTTGACATAGAGAGAAAAGATTTGACATAGAGAGAAAAGATTTGACATAGAGAGAAAAGATTCGACATAAAGAGAAAAGAGTCGACATAGAGAGAAAAGATTCAACATAGAGAGAAAAGATTTGACATAGAGAAAAGAGTCCAATCGAGAGAAAAGATTCGACATAGAGAGAAAAGATTAGACATAGAAAGAAAAGAGCCGATAGAGAGAGAAAAGATTCAACATAGAGAGAAAAAATTCAACACAGAGAGAAAAGATTTGACATAGAGAAAAAAGATTCGACATAGAGAGGAAAGATTCGACATAAAGAGAAAAGAGTCGACATAGAGAGAAAAGATCCGACATAGAGAGAAAAGAATCGACATAGAGAGAAAAGATTTGACATAAAGAGAAAAGATTCGACATAGAGAGAAAAGATTCGACATAGAGAGAAAAGATCTGACATAGAGAGAAAAGATTCGACATAGAGAGAAAAGATTTGACATAAAGAGAAAAGATTTGACATAGAGAGAAAAGATTCGACATAGAGAGTAAAGAGTAGATTTCAAGAAAAAATTGTCGATTTCGAGAGAAAAGAGTCGACATAGAGAGAAAAGATTTGACATAAAAAGAAAAGAGTCGACATAGAGAGAAAAGTTTCGACATAGAGAGAAAAGATTCGACATAGAGAGAAAAGATTTGACATAGAGAGAAAAGAGTCGGCATAGAGAGAAAAGATTTGACATAAAAAGAAAAGAGTCGACATAGAGAGAAAAGATTTGACATAGAGAGAAAAGAGTCGACAGAGAGAGAAAAGATTTGACATAGAGAGAAAACATTTAACATAGAGAGAAAACATTTGATACAGAGAGAAAAGATTCAACATGGAGAGAAAAGATTCAACATAGAGAGAAAAGATTTGACATAGAGAAAAAAGATTCAACATAGAGAGAAAAGATTTGACATAAAGAGAAAAGAGTTGACATAGAGAGAAAAGATTCAACATAGAGAGAAAAGATTTGACATAGAGAAAAGAGTCCAAATCAAGAGAAAAGATTCGACATAGAGAGAAAAGATTAGACATAGAAAGAAAAGAGCCGACATAGAGAAAAAAGATTCAACATAGAGAGAAAAAATTCAACACAGAGAGAAAAGATTTGACATAGAGAAAAAAGATTCGACATAGAGAGAAAAGATTCGACATAAAGAGAAAAGAGTCATCATAGAGAGAAAAGAGTCGACATAGAGAGAAAAGAGTCGACATAGAGAGAAAAGATTCGACATAAAGAGAAAAGAGTCATCATAGAGAGAAAAGAGTCGACATAGAGAGAAAAGAGTCGACATAGGGAGATAAGATTTGACACAGAGAGAAAAGAGTCGACACCCCCATGCCATCCTACCCCACCCCACTCCATCCACCTCCATACCATCCCCATCCCATCCTACCCCATCCCATCCTTCCCCCCTCCATACCATCCCACCCCACCACATCTTATCCCATCCTACCCCCTATCCACCCGCACCCCGTACCCATCCCATCCTACCCCACTCCATCTCACCCCACTTCACTCCACCCCATCTCATCCCATCCCATTCTCCCCAATCCTGACCCCATCCCATCCTACCCCACTCTACCCCACCCCATCCCATCTCATCCTACCCCACCCCACCCCACCCCATCCCAGGGTGGATGGGAGGCAGAGCCGATCCTAGGCAGGGTGCGCAGGGTGCTTTGCACCCAGGCGCCTACATAGGTGGGGCGCCGAAGTGCCAGAGTTCTCCCCTCCTTCTGGCAGTGCTCAAGGGTGGGACCGCTTCTCTTCCAGACACAAAGGGTTCTAGTTTTCAGTGGCTGCTGAGTGCTGATGTGCAGGAATTAATTACTCACACTGGGAGTCTGGGATCCCGCAACTCCAGTTGGAATGCCTTCCCCTCCCATCTCTATTTTGGGCTGCAGAGAGCGTCTCAAAGAAGCTACTTGCAGGACATTTTTGGACATCCTGCCATGCGCACCACTCCAGTGTGAAAGCACACTTTTTTTAGGCGCTATTTTTAACACTAAAGCACCTGCAGTCTCTAACATCTCCTGTATCATGTCTGCAGTCTCTGACCATCTCCTGTACTATTGTCTGCAGTCTCTGACCATCTCCTGTACTATTGTCTGCAGTCTCTGACCATCTCCTGTACTATGTGTGCAGTCTCTACCATCTACTGTATCATGTCTGCAGTCTCTGACCATCTCCTATATCATGTCTTCAGTCTCTGACCATCTCCTGTACTATGTCTGCAGTCTCTAATCATCTCCTGTACTATATCTGCAGTCTCTAATAATCTCCTGTACAATGTGTGCAGTCTCTATCATATTCTATCATGTCTGCAGTCTCTGGCCATCTCCAATATCATGTCTGCAGTTTCTAATCATCTCCTGTACTATGTCTATAGTCTCTGACCATCTCCTGTACTATGTCTGCAGTCTCTGACCATCTCCTGTACTACGACTGCAGTCTCTGTCCATCTCCTGTATCATGTCTGCAGTCTCTGTCCATCTCCTGTATCATGTTTGCAGTCTCTGATCATCTCCTATACTATGTCTGCAGTCTCTGACCATCTCCTGTATCATGTCTGTAGTATGTCTGGGGTTTTTTCTAACAGACTCTCTAACAGAAGCCCCCTCTGTGTCCATCAGAGAGCCCCCCCCCCCCCTCCAGGTCCCTGCTCCTCTTCATGTATCTTGTTTATTGTAAGGGATCCCGGGGTAAGGAAGACTTTGTGGGAGAGCATTTTTGACATTGAGTCGTTGCCATAGAAACATGTGTGAAGGGGAGGAGTTAGTAAAAATGACCACGCCCACGTGGGGGCACCAGAAATATTTCTGCACCCATGCCCCTTGTGACCCCGGGATCGGCCCTGGCTTTAGGCATTACCTTGCCTATGATCACTATCTTGTATATGTATTTAAATATCAAGCTGTTGTTGCTGAATATTTAGGATTAGTGATATAAATGTTTTTGTAATCTTTACAATTCGCTGCACTTCTTCTTCACCAGAATGACAAGGTCACAATTGTGTATAATGCGTCATTCTGAATAGAATCAGCCCGATCTGCTGGGTGTACAATAAATGTGACCTGCACGGTATGATATGCATTCACGTTATTCTGACAGGGATTACATCTATTTTTATGTAAACATTTCCTGAAAGCAACAAGCTGATAAACATAATAAATATACATCATTTTTTTAGGATTACATTTATTTTATAGGCTTGATGGAGGAGCGTGTTGGCCCCAAATACATCAGCTTTATGTAATCATACGTTGTATTATAAATCACGAACGTGACTATTTCTCTATTTGGTCTGTTGTGTTTTCATACTTTTCTTTTTTTCATTTTTTTTTATTTGTGTTCATTAGGGGGGTTTCTCTTCGATGTGATGGGGGGACTCCTGACGTGATGGGGGATTCTCTGATGTGATGGGAGATTCTCTGATGTAATGGGGGATCCTCTGATGTAATGGGGGATCCTCTGATGTAATCGGGGATCCTCTGATGTAATGGGGATTCTCTGATGTAATGGGGATTCTCTGATGTAATGGGGGAACCTCTGATGTCCTCTGATGTAATGGGGGAACCTCTGATGTAATGGGGGATCCTCTGATGTTATGGGGGATCCTCTGATGTAATGGGGGACCTCTGATGTAATGGGGATACTCTGACGTGATGGGGGATCCTCTGATGTAATGGGGGATCCTCTGATGTAATGGGGGATACTCTGATGTGATGGGAGATCCTCTGATGTAATGGAGGATACTCTGATGTAATGGGGGATACTCTGATGTAATGGGGGAACCTCTGATGTGAAGCAAGACTTTGATGTGAAGGGGGACTCTGATGTGTAGAGGGGACTGTTGTGTGAAGGGGGGCTCTAATATGAAGGAGGTACCACTGATGTGATGGAGAACCGCTAATGTAAAGGGGGACTCCTGATGTGATGAGGGACTCCTAAAGTGATGGGGGATCCTCTGATGTGATGAGGGACTCCTGATGTGATGAGGGACTCCTAAAGTGATGGGGGATCCTCTGATGTGATGAGGGACTCCTGATGTGATGAGG
This sequence comes from Rana kukunoris, assembly GCA_029574335.1. Classification (NCBI taxonomy): domain Eukaryota; kingdom Metazoa; phylum Chordata; class Amphibia; order Anura; family Ranidae; genus Rana; species Rana kukunoris. The sequence continues at coordinate 60,473 of JAJQKJ010001885.1, read as the reverse complement.
GACTCCTAAAGTGATGGGGGATCCTCTGATGTGATAAGGGACTCCTGATGTGATGGGGGATCCTCTAATGTGAAGGGGGGACTTTGTTGTGAAAGGGGGACCTCTGATGTGATGGGGGACTGTGATGTGAAGGGGGCTCTGGTGTGATGGAGTGACTGGGATGTGATGGGGAAAACTCTGATGTGAAGGGGGACCTCTGATACTATGGGGGTACATTTGATGTGAAGGGAGACCTCTGATGTGATGGGAACCTCTAATGTGATGGGGAGACTGTAGTATGATGGGGAACTCTTTTTGTGATGGGAGATCTGCTGATAGAATGGGGGATCTCTGATGGGAAAGGAGACTGTGCTGTGAAAGAGGGGATGGGCTCTGATATGAAGGAGGTACCTCTGATGTGAAGGGAGCCTGTGCTGTGAAAGAGGGGGGGGGGGCTCTGATATGAAGGAGGTACCTCTGATGTGATGGGGACCTCCAATGTGAATGGGGATCTCTAAATTTAAGGGGGGACTCTGATGTGAAGGAATAAGGGACCTCTGATGTGATGGGGCACTGTGATGTGAAGAGGGGCTATGGTATGATAGAGGGACTGGGAAGTGAAGGGGGCCTCTGATATGATGGGGGTACCTCTGATGTGATCTGGAACCCCAAATGTGATGGGGGACCTCTGATGTGATGGGGGATTGTGAAGTGAAGAGGACCTCTGATTTGATGGGGGATTGTGAAGTGAAGAGGACCTCTGATATGATGGGGGATTGTGAAGTGAAGAGGGCCTCTGATATGATGGGGGATTGTGAAGTGAAGAGGACCTCTGATATGATGGGGGATTGTGAAGTGAAGAGGACCTCTGATATGATGGGGGATTGTGAAGTGAAGAGGGCCTCTGATATGATGGGGGATTGTGAAGTGAAGAGAGGCTCTGATATGATGGGGGATTGTGAAGTGAAGAGGGCCTCTGATATGATGGGGGATTGTGAAGTGAAGAGAGGCTCTGATATGATGGGGGATTGTGAAGTGAAGAGGGGCTCTGATATGATGGGGGATTGTGAAGTGAAGAGGACCTCTGATATGATGGGGGATTGTGAAGTGAAGAGGGCCTCTGATATAATGGGGGATTGTGAAGTGAAGAGGGCCTCTGATATGATGGGGGATTGTGAAGTGAAGAGGACCTCTGATTTGATGGGGGATTGTGAAGTGAAGAGAGGCTCTGATATGATGGGGGATTGTGAAGTGAAGAGGGCCTCTAATATGATGGGGGATTGTGAAGTGAAGAGAGGCTCTGATATGATGGGGGATTGTGAAGTGAAGAGGGCCTCTGATATGATGGGGGATTGTGAAGTGAAGAGAGGCTCTGATATGATGGGGGATTGTGAAGTGAAGAGGGGCTCTGATATGATGGGGGATTGTGAAGTGAAGAGGACCTCTGATATGATGGGGGATTGTGAAGTGAAGAGAGGCCTCTGATATAATGGGGGATTGTGAAGTGAAGAGGGCCTCTGATATGATGGGGGGATTGTGAAGTGAAGAGGACCTCTGATTTGATGGGGGATTGTGAAGTGAAGAGAGGCTCTGATATGATGGGGGATTGTGAAGTGAAGAGGGCCTCTAATATGATGGGGGATTGTGAAGTGAAGAGAGGCTCTGATATGATGGGGGATTGTGAAGTGAAGAGGGCCTCTGATATGATGGGGGATTGTGAAGTGAAGAGAGGCTCTGATATGATGGGGGATTGTGAAGTGAAGAGGGCCTCTGATATGATGGGGGATTGTGAAGTGAAGAGAGGCTCTGATATGATGGGGGATTGTGAAGTGAAGAGGGCCTCTGATATGATGGGGGATTGTGAAGTGAAGAGAGGCTCTGATATGATGGGGGATTGTGAAGTGAAGAGGGCCTCTGATATGATGGGGGATTGTGAAGTGAAGAGAGGCTCTGATATGATGGGGGATTGTGAAGTGAAGAGGGCCTCTGATATGATGGGGGATTGTGAAGTGAAGAGAGGCTCTGATATGATGGGGGATTGTGAAGTGAAGAGGGCCTCTGATATGATGGGGGATTGTGAAGTGAAGAGAGGCTCTGATATGATGGGGGATTGTGAAGTGAAGAGGGCCTCTGATATGATGGGGGATTGTGAAGTGAAGAGAGGCTCTGATATGATGGGGGATTGTGAAGTGAAGAGAGGCTCTGATATGATGGGGGATTGTGAAGTGAAGAGGGCCTCTGATATGATGGGGGATTGTGAAGTGAAGAGGGCCTCTGATATGATGGGGGATTGTGAAGTGAAGAGAGGCTCTGATATGATGGGGGATTGTGAAGTGAAGAGGGGCTCTGATATGAAGGGAATATGTCTGATGTTAAGAGGGGACTTTGATGTGAAAGCAGGGACTTTGATAGGATGGGGGAACCCCAGATGTAATTAATGAACCTGTAATGTGAAGGGGGGCGCTGATGTGATGGGGGACTTCTAATGTGATGGAGGATGCTCTGATGCGATGGGGTCCTCTTAAGTTATGGGGGAACCTCTGATGTGATGGGGGGCCTCTGATGTGATGGTGGATGCTCTGATGTGATGGGGGTCCTCTCATGTTATGGAGAAACCTCTGATGCGAAGGGGGTACTCTGATGTTATGGAGAAACCTCTGATGCGAAGAGGGTACTCTGATGTTATGGGGGACGCTCTGATGCGATTGGGTCCTCTGATGTTATGGGGGAACCTCTGATGTGATGGGGGGCCTCTGATGTGATGGCGGATGCTCTGATGTGATAGGGGGCCTCTGGTGTGATGGGGGACCTCTGATGCTATTGGGTCCTCTGATGTTATGGGGGAACCTCTGATGTGATGGGGGGCCTCTGATGTGATGGCGGATGCTCTGATGCGATGGGGTCCTCTGATGTGATTGGGGGGACTCTGATGTGATTGGGGGTCCTCTGATGTTTTGGGGGAACCTCTGATGTGATGGGGGCCTCTGATGTGATGGCAGATGGTCTAAAGCGATGGGGTCCTCTGATACGATAGGGTCCTCTGATGTGATGGGGTCCTCTGATGTGATAGGGGGGCCTCTGATGTGATGGGGTCCTCTGATGTGATGGGTGGGCCTCTGATGTGATGGGGGTCCTCTGATGGGGGTCCTCTTGAACTCCTGTTGTATTTTCACTATTTAGTCACATTCTGAGTATTCATTGAAGAGAAGACTTGCTTCATGTGAACGCCCGGCGCCCGCACCAGAACCTGTGAGCCCGTTGAATGGTTCTGTCCTCTCTGTTTTGAAAAACCAAAAGCAATTTTGAAGTCCTGAGGCCTCCTGGATTTGTCTTTTTGTAAAAAAAATCCATCCCCTACTATATCCAGAATGAGAATATATATATATATATATATTAGGGTTGTCCCGATACCAGTATCGTTATCGGGACCGATACCGAGTATTTGCGGGAGTACTTGTACTCCCGCAATACCCCCGCAAATACCCCCGATACCTAAATAGAATATTACCCCCCCCGCGCCGCCGCATACCGCTGCGTTAATCCCCCTGCATTACAAGCTTTCGTTTGAATACTTGTAATGCCCGCCGCGCCATGTATAGACACTCCCCTTCTCAGGATTGGACAGATCTGTCCAATCCTGAGCAAAGGGGGAGTGTCTATGCACGGATCCGTGTATAGACACTCCCCCTTGCTCGGGATTGGACGGATCCGTCCAATCCCGAGAAGGGGAGTGTCTATACATGGTGCGGCAGGCATTACAAGTATTCAAACGAAAGCTTGTAATGCAGGGGGATTAACGCGGCGGTATGCGGCGGCATCATATCGACTACAACAGGTATGGGGGACATACATGGCTGCAATATGGGGGACATACATGGCTGCAATATGTGGGGGACATACATGGCTGCAATATGTGGGGGACATACATGGCTGCAATATGTGGGGGACATACATGGCTGCAATATGTGGGGGGGGGGTGTGACATGGCTGCAATATGTGGGGGGGGGGGGTGTGACATGGCTGCAATATATGGGGGACATGGCTGCATTTGGGGATAAATTTAAAAAAAAGTATCGGTATTCGGTATCGGCGACTACTTGAAAAAAAGTATCGGTACTTGTACTCGGTCCTAAAAAAGTGGTATCGGGACAACCCTTATATATATATGCAGTATTTTTGCCTTTTGAAATGTGTGCCAAACCCCATTCATATTTTAATGGCTGTATCTCCTAGATGTTTATAGATTTGTAATTACATTTATGAACTTGTTAAATATGTCTCGCCTTCAGAAACAAAACAAATCATGTTGGCGCGGTGTCATGTGGGCGTGTCTCTGTTATATAACATGACAATTATGTGGCTGTATTTATTATGTTTTGAAGATCATAATGTATCTTATGTTTATAGATGACAGTTATATACACTAAAACCTTGGTTTGCGAGCATAATTCGTTCCAGAAACGTGCTTGTAATCCAAAGCACTTGTATATCAAAGCATTTTTTTTACAGGGTATAAAAGAGAAGAGAGGCGCCTCTAAGTGTAGCAATATGTTGCTAAATGTTGTACCTTCATTAACTACTTAAGACCCGGACCATTATGCAGGTTAAGGACCTGGCCCCTTTTTGCGATTCGGCACGGTGTCGCTTTAACTGACAAGTGCGCGGTCGTGCGACGTGGCTCCCAAACAAAATTGCCGTCCTTTTTTTCCCACAAATAGAGATTACTTTTTGTGGTATTTGATCACCTCTGCGGTTTTTATTTTTTTGCGCTATAAGCAAAAATAGAGCGACAATTTTGAAAAAAAGTCAATGGCCCGGATTCACGTAGAGAGGCGTATCTTTGTGCGGGCGTAGAGTATCTTCTTTACGCTACGCCGCCGCAATTTAGAGAGGCAAGTGCCGTATTCACAAAGCACTTGCTCCGTAAGTTGCGGCGGCGTAGCGTAAATTTGCCGGCGTAAGCCCGCCTAATTCAAAGTAGGAAGGAGGTGGGCGTCATCTATTTAAAGCGGTGGTTCACCCTATATCTACATGTGACCCCATGCAAATGAAGGGCCGGCCTGATCGCGCATGCACACATGAAGCAGAACATGGTCAGCACCTCTGTGCGCATGCTCACAACTCGGGAACGGCGCAATCAGTGAAATTGGAAGTGGACCCGGGCAACTTTGTGAACTACGCAGACAGCATAGATAGACAGACACAAACGCACTTCCTTTGCAAAAGTACATCCCTTTGTATCCCTCCCTATACAGCAAGGTGCTTTTGTTCTGTTGTTTGTTAGCGTTTGTTTGTTTGTTTGTGACGTGTCTTTGAGATATTTGGGGACTGTTTTGCAGAGTGATTTTTGTCTTTTCTGTGTTTTATTTGTTGTTTTTTTTTTTTTATTATAATTTTGCTGGGTATTTTTTTATTTTTGCTGGTAATTTTTTTTGTTTTGGTTCTGTTTGTGTATGATTTGGGAATGTGGGGGTGACATTCCTGCCGGAAAAGGGGTGTCACCCTCATTTGTGGTGGAGAAGTGATCCCCAGGTCCGTGTGAATGGTGTATGAATGTACAGTGACATAATTGGAAGCCGTGGCGTGGCGTTGCTGCTCACAAGTCCTGCATGGTGGGCTTGTGCCAATCCAATGTGATGAGGATGTGATGTGTCGGTGCTAGGGACCACAGTGGTGTGCATGCATGCATTCTCATTGTGCCATGATTAATGTGTGTGTTTAACGTGCAAAGATGCCTAATGTGAGCTGTCTCCTGGCTGCTCTTCCCTCAGAAGACGGGGTAGCCTCGGTTAGGGGGGGGTTGTCTGGTTCAGGGGGTCAGGTCATCACGTATGTCAATCTCCAGGCCCTTTCTCACTGCGAAGTTGTGCAGCATGCAACATGCACCGATGATCTGGCATACAAAGTTTGGGGAATACAACAGGGTACCATGGGGGGTTCCGTATAATAGTCATGAGATGGGGTCCCAGTGCATATGCAGAGTCACCCTGAAGGGATAAGACAGGAGGATGTTAGTAGTGCATGTGCCCCTTGTGATTTCAGCATCATGGGGAGGACAGTCATGCCTGCCACCCATGTCACTCACCAACCAGCCAGCTGTCCCCATACATGTTCTGTTCGAAATCTGTGGGGATGGGGCTAGGATTGTATATGTAGCTGTCATGGGTGGTGTCATGTGTTGGGCTCCTGCAGGGTTGTGGTTAATTCCATGATGGCATGAGGGGTGAATCTGAAGCTGCGAGACGCCTCAGAATCACTCATGCCAAAGATGTCTATGCGTGTGTGATATATCAAGTGAAGAGTGAGGGGCTTGTATCAGATTAGATTATTATATCCATCAAGGTTTTAAAGGGCTATTGAAAGATAGTGAGACCGTGTTTGTAATTTGTATGTATGTTATGTATTGATGTATATATGTATGTATATTTTTTGTAAAAATGTTTATAAAAGCAAATAAAACGTTTTTGGAAAAAAAAAAAACCTCTCCCGTGCCCTCCTCCGTGCCCTCCTCCTTCTTTGCTCATCTAAAGTCAGTAGTATAGCTATGAGCATGGATGCCACTGGCATGTTGGCATACAGATTGTTGTCCAGCAAGTGTGACTGCTCAGCTCCTCACTAACAGTGTTGCTTTCTCTGACATGTAGACGGATTGTCTAATTTTACTCCACCTTTTATATGGTCTAATTTTAGACAGGCCGTGCAGCTGTTGCGCACAGCGAGTAGCCTGCGCTGCACCAATGTTCTTTCGTGGAACCCCGTAACTCCCTCATTAGCATATTTGAATAGCAAATCAATGGTGTGTCTAGCGCAGTTTTGCGCAGACGGATACGCCGGTCTATCAAAATAACCCCGGTCGAAAAAAAGTAGATTTCTTGCGTATCTCGTTTTGGGGATGCGGCGCATCGAAACGCATGCGCAAATTTAGACTTACGCCGCGCATCTCCTGTAACGCCGGCGTAATCGCTCTGTGAATCTGGCCCATTATTTATAAAATTACCCAACCGTATTATTTTCATCTTTGTCGAAATGCGTAACGAGGACATTTCCAGAAATTGTAATCTTCTATAAAAACACGTCAGAAGTGGATGTAAACCTAGTCTACTATAGATATAACAGTTTTTGGGGACTAGTTTTTTTTTTTTTTCATGGAAGAATAAAAAATTCTGGGAATGTCCCCTATTACGCATTTCAACAAAGATGAAAATATTCCAACTCGCATCCACTGAGCAGGTTGGTTTTGTCAATGACGGTTGTTAGGCTTATATTGTCAAAATATGATTGTGGGAAAATGTTTCTTTATATATGAGGAGTCAGGCGAGGGGTTTGGTCACGGCAAAGACAGAACATGTCAGCAGACGTCCTTCATCACACAAAGAACATGTCACAAAATCAATGTTATTTGTTTACTGAAGTACTTCGGCTGACACGTCCCGTGTGTGTGCCGTGACCAACACTTACCTGGCTACATTTCACCGGTGGCAGCGCAACCAGACCAACTTCTCATACTGGAAGCGGTGGCTGCGGCGTTGGAATTTTTTATTTATTTATTAGGAAAATATTACAAATTATTGTATTGTATTATATAATTGTATATTATATTATTGCATTGTATTATATAATTGTATATTATATTATTGTATTGTATTATATTATTGTATATTATATTATTGCATTGTATTATATAATTGTATATTATATTATTGTATTGTATTATATTATTGTATATTATATTATTGCATTGTATTATATTAATTGTATATTATATTATTGTATTGTATTATATTATTGTATATTATATTATTGCATTGTATTATATAATTGTATATTATATTATTGTATTGTATTATATTATTGTATATTATATTATTGCATTGTATTATATAATTGTATATTATATTATTGTATTGTATTATATTATTGTATTGTATTATATTATTGTATATTATATTATTGCATTGTATTATATTATTGTAAATTATATTATTGTATATTATATTATTGCATTGTATTATATTATTGTATATTATATTATTGTATATTATAATATTGCATTGTATTATATTATTGTATATTATATTATTGCATTGTATTATATTATTGTATATTATATTATTGTATTGTATTATATTATTGTATATTATATTATTGCATTATATTATTGTATTTTATATTATTTTATTATATATTGTATTGTATTATATTATTTTATTACATTATTGTATTATATTATATTATTTTATTATACTATTGTATATTATATTATTTTATTGTATTATATTATTGTATTGCATTATATTATTTTATTATATTATTGTATTGTATTATATTTTTGTATTATATTTTTGTATTGTATATTATATTATTGTATTAGATTATTGTATTTTATATTATTGTATTGTATTTTATTATTGTATATTATATTATTGCATTATATTATATTATTGTATATTATATTATTGCATTGTATTATATTATTGTATATTATATTATTGCATTGTATTATATTATTGTATTGTCTGCTCATTGAGGTTAGACCCCCCAAATGTAAAATTGTGTTGTGTCATTTGACTTTTCCATACATTTCTGTACAGTACCTTTTTATTTTTTATCATATTTTTCTGTTTTTTGTTAGTTAACCACTTAAGACCCGGACCATTATGCAGGTAAAGGACCAGGCCCCTTTTTGTGATTCGGCACTGCGTCACTTTAACTGGTTGCCGACCAGTTATACGGCGGCAGGTCGCCTCTCCTGGGCGAGAGCCCCGTAGCTCTACGTCGGCACTTCTGCGGCCGCTAGGGGTCGCATGCGCCCCGCCGGCGGCCGGCGCGCGCCCCCCACTCGCCCCCGGGTCGCATGCGCCCCGCCGGCGGGCCGGCGCGCGCCCCCCACTCGCCCCCGAGTCCTGTGCGGGCACGATCGCCGCTGGGCACGCGCGATCGCTCGGTACAGAGCGGGGAACGGGAGCTGTGTGTGTAAACACAAAGCTCTCGGTCATGTCAGCGGGGGAAACGCTGATGCGCGCGTGAAGGAAACCTTCTGTTCATCGGGAGCGGCGCAACAATGTATGCAACTTTATGACAGAAGATAGACACACACAGCACTTCCTTTGCAAAAATACATCCCTTTTTCCCCTACAGCAAGGTGCTTTTGTTTGTTTGTGTGAGATATTTGGGGACTGTTTTGCAGAGTGATTTTTGTCTTTTATGTGTTTTCTTTGTTGTTATTTTGTTTAATTATATTTTTGCTGGGCATTTTTTATTTACATTATATTTTTGCCATTTTTTTTTTTCCCCATATTTTTTTGGTTCTGTTTGTGTATGATTTTGGAATGTGGGGGTTATTCCTGCGGGAGGGGTGTCACATTTGTGGTGGAGAAGTGACAGGTCTGTGTGAATGGTGTATGAATGTACCATAATTGGAGCCGTGGCGTGGCGTTGGAACATGGTGGACTGGTGCCACAATGTGATGAGGATGGGGGTGTGTGTTAGGGACCACAGTGGTGTGCACCCTCTTCCATGATTAATGTGTGTGTTTAACTGCAAAGATGCATAATGTGAGCCATGAGATGGGGTCATGAGATGGGGTAGTGTTGCAGAACTTGAAGGGAAAAGACAGGAGGATGTTAGTCCTTCACTTGTGAGGTGTGCCGGGAGGGGATAATGGCATTTCACCAACCAGCCAGCTTATATGTTCTGTAATACTGATTGTATAATGCATGGGTTTTTATATGTCCTCCTGCAGGGTTGTGGTAATTGATCATGAGGGGGGCTATGCGAGACACCTCAAAAATGCCAATGCGTGTGGTCAAGTGAAGAGTGAGGGGCTTGTATCAGATAAGAATATTGTATTAGATTAAAAATGTAAATTTTATGTCAAATAAAAAAAAAAAAAAAAAATCTCCCGTGCCCTCCTTAATCCTCCGTGCCCTCATCCTTCTTTGTCTAAAGTCGAAGTGCGCGACGTCCATGTTGGCCATAATATCGAACTCCTCACTAACAGCTTTACTGACAAAACTTTTTTTCAAAATTAGACCAGCTGTCCTCTAACTTTAGACAGAACATTTTGCAGTTGCGCCATCGCGTACTGCGCAGCAACTGCGTTTTTTTGTGAATCCCCGTAACTCCCTCAAAATTTGATAGCAAAAATGGTGTGTCTAGCGCAGTTTTGCGCGAAGGGAAGCGAATGCTAATTCATACGCCGGACAAAAAAAAATTTCTGGCGTATATTGTTTTGTATCGCGTCCCTACGCACGCGCACATTAGACTTACGCACGCGCAACAGCAGTGCGCAGGCGTAACGCTATCTGGCCCTAACTTTTGCGCAAACAAATCAATAAACGCTTATTGCGATTTTTTTTACGAAAAATATGTAGAAGAATACGTATCGGCCTAACCTGAGGAAAAAATTTTTTTTTATATATTTTTGGGGATATTTATTATAGTAAAAAATATTATTTTTTTTTCAAAATAGTCGCTCTATTTTTGTTTATAGGGCAAAAAATAAAAACCGCAGAGGTGATCAAATACCACCAAAAAAAAGCTCTATTTGTGGAAAAAAAAGGACGCCAATTTTGTTTGGGAGCCACGTCGCACGACCTCGCAATTGTCAGTTAAAGCGACGCAGTGCCGAATCGCAAAAAGTGCTCTGGTCATTGGGCAGCAATATGGTCCGGGGGTTATGTGGTTAACTGACAATTGCACGGTCGTGCGACGTGGCTCTCAAACACAATTGGCATCGTTGTTTTTTCCCCACAAATAGAGCTTTCTTTTGGTGGTATTTGATCACCTCTGCGGTTTTTATTTTTTGCGCTATAAACAAAAATAGAGCGACAATTTTGAAAAAAATTAAATATTTTTTACTATAATAAATATCCCCAAAAATATATAACATTTTTTTTCCCTCAGTTTAGGCCGATACGTATTCTTCTACCTATTTTTGGTAAAAAAAATCGCAATAAGCGTTTATCGGTTGGTTTGCGCAAAATGTATAGCGTTTACAAAATAGGGGATAGTTTTATTGCATTTTTATTAATACTTTTTTTTTTTACTACAAATGGCGGCGATCAGCGATTTTTTTCATGACTGCGACATTATGGCGGACACATCGGACAATTTTGACACATTTTTGGGACCATTGTCATTTTCACAGTGAAAAGTGCTATAAAAATGCACTGGTTACTGTGAAAATGATAATTGCAGTTTGGGAGTTAACCAGTAGGGGGGCGCTGAAGGGGTTAAGTGTGACCTCATATGTGTTTCTAACTGTAGGGGGCGGGGCTGGACGTGTGACGTCACTGATCGCCTTTCCCTATATCAGGAAACAGACGATCAATGACGTTGCCACTGTGAAGTACGGGGAAGCTGTGTTTACACTCACCTCTCCCCGTTCTTCAGCTCCTGTGACCGATCGCGGGACACCGGCGGCGATCGGGTCCAGCGGCCGCGGTCACGGAGCCTCTTTAAGGCACTTAAAGAGGATGTATAGGTACGTGATTGTGCCCAGCCGTGCCATTCTGCCGACGTATATCCGCGTTGGGCGGTCCTTAAGTGGTTAAAGAGAGAGAGAGAGAAAACAATTGTATTAATATTCAAGGTTTTGCAAGCACATTGTTAAATATAAATATATATATATATATAGCGCCCACTTCCAATCTAGGGGGCGCTATTTCAAATTTAAGGGAAGTCTGGGCCAATATTGGGGCCCAGACCTGTTTATTTAACACAAGTTTGCCTCTGTTCTGGCTGTGGTACTTCTCGGTAGTTTCCCTTGTTGCCTGCATGTGGTGTTGCCGTCTTGGCCCTGTGTTGGAACGCAGGTGTACCATGGTGTGTTGGGTGTCCCTTCTTGGCAGCGGTGCAGTAGGAGTGGTGATCCCACTGTGCATGCTGGGAGGGGTACTTAAGGGACAGACGCCATTGATGGGGGCCTTTCCTTCGCTTCGCAGCCCTTCTGGCGTGTGTGTGTGAGACCGACTTCTGGGCCACGTTGGCCCGGAGTGGTTTCGCTATTGAGTAGGCCCAGCTACTCTGGACCCTTCTGCCGCTGCCACTGATGTCACATCACACGCCCTATTGAAAGTCTATTGATACAGGCTACTGGAGAGCCAATTGATGCTGGCTACTGGAGAGCCAATTGATGCCGGCCACTGGAGAGTCAATTGATGCTGGCTACTGGAGAGTCTATTGATGCTGGCTACTGGAGAGCCAATTGATGCTGGCTACTGGAGTGTCTATTAATGCTGGCCACTGGAGAGTCTATTGATGCTGGCTACTGGAGAGCCAATTGATGCTGGCTACTGGAGAGCCAATTGATGCTGGCCACTGGAGAGCCTATTGATGCTGGCTACTGGAAAACCAATTAATGCTGGCTACTGGAAAACCAATTGATGCTGGCTACTGGAGAGCCTATTGATGCTGGCTACTGGAAAATCAATTGATGCTGGCTACTGGAGAGCCAATTGATGCTGGTCACTGGAGAGCCTATTGATGCTGGTCACTGGAGAGTCTATTGATGCTGGCCACTGGAGAGCCTATTGATGCTGGCTACTGGAGAGCCAATTGATGCTGGCTACTGGAAAACCAATTGATGCTGGCTACTGGACAGCCAATTGATGCTGGTCACTGGAGAGCCTATTGATGCTGGCCACTGTAGAGTCTATTGATGCTGGTCACTGGAGAGCCTATTGATGCTGGCCACTGGAGAGTCTATTGATGCTGGCTACTGGAGAGCCAATTGATGCTGGCTACTGGAGAGCCAATTGATGCTGGCTACTGGAGAGCCAATTGATGCTGGTCACTGGAGAGCCTATTGATGCTGGTCACTGGAGAGTCTATTGATGCTGGCCACTGGAGAGCCTATTGATGCTGGCTACTGGAGAGCCAATTGATGCTGGCTACTGGAAAACCAATTGATGCTGGCTACTGGACAGCCAATTGATGCTGGTCACTGGAGAGCCTAATGATGCTGGCCACTGTAGAGTCTATTGATGCTGGTCACTGGAGAGCCTATTGATGCTGGCCACTGGAGAGTCTATTGATGCTGGCTACTGGAGAGCCAATTGATGCTGGCTACTGGAGAGCCAATTGATGCTGGCTACTGGAGAGCCAATTGATGCTGGCCGCTGGAGAGCCTATTGATGCTGGCTACTGGAGAGTCTATTGATGCTGGCCACTGGAGAGCCTATTGATGCTGGCCACTGGAGAGTCTATTGATGCTGGCTACTGGATAATCCATTGATGCTGGCTACTGGATAGTCTATTGTTGCTGGCTACTGGAGAGTCTATTGATGCTGGCTACTGGAGAGTTTATTGATGCTGGCTACTGGAGAGCCAATTGATGCTGGCCACTGGAGAGTCCATTGATGCTGACCACTGAAGAGTTTATTGATGTTGGTTACTGGAGAGTCTATTGATGCTGGCTACTGGAGAATCTATTGATGCTGGCTACTGGAGAATCTATTGATGCAGTACTGGAGAGTATATTGATGTTGGCTACTGGAGAGTCTATTGATGCTGGCTACTGGAGAATCTATTGATGCAGTACTGGAGAGTATATTGATGTTGGCTACTGGAGAGTCTATTGATGCTGGCTACTGGAGAATCTATTGATGCTGGCTACTGGAGAGTCTATTGATGCTGGCTACTGGAGAGTCTATTGATGCCGGCTGCTGGAGAGTCTATAGATGTTGGCTACTGCAGAGTCTATTTATGCTGGTTACTGGAGAGCCAATTGATGCTGGCTACTGGAGAATCTATTGATGCAGTACTGGAGAGTCTATTGATGTTGGCTACTGTAGAGTCTATTGATGCTGGCTACTGGAGAGTCTATTGATGCTGGCTACTGGAGAGTCTATTGATGCTGGCTGCTGGAGAGTCTATTGATGCCGGCTGCTGGAGAGTCTATAGATGTTGGCTACTGCAGAGTCTATTTATGCTGGTTACTGGAGAGCCAATTGATGCTGGCTACTGGAGAGCCAATTGATGCTGGCTACTGGAGAGTCTATTGATGCTGGCTACTGGAGAGTCTATTGATGCTGGCTACTGGAGAGTCTATTGATGCTGGCCACTGGAGAGTCTATTGATGCTGGCTACTGAAGAATCTATTGATGCTGGCTACTGGAGAGTCTATTTATGCTGGTTACTGGAGAGTGTATTAATGCTGGCTACTGTAGAATCTATTGATGCTGGCTACTGGAGAGTTTATTAATGCTGGCTACTGATGTATTGTTGCTGGCTAAGGTGGTCTATTGTTGCTGGCTGAAGGGGATCAATTTTACTGCTTTTCTTGTGAGCCTTAAAACATTCCATACAAATTACTTGGCTAAATGGGCAGTACTGAGAGGTGGGTAGGAGGATCCAAGGGACGGTGTTTGAAGGTGGGTAGTGGGCAGAGACAAGGGTGATTTACAAGGGGGGGGGGGTACCTGCACCTATTCTATGAGGAAAAAGGCCCTTGATAAACCGTTGCGCTAACGTCATGTGACATGCAAAAAAATGTATTAATGAATTAATCTTCAGCCTAAAATAATTATTATAACGTGCGCCAAAAAAAAAAGCAAAAATGTCTCAAGCAGCAAAGTGGTTAAACGTGTTTCGTCCTCTGTTGGCGGTGACAAAGGACGGCCATATATTAGGACTCGGGCTTCATACAGAGCCCCCTCCCTATAATAGGATCCCCACCAGCTGTCTCTTATATGACTCCTTGTTTTATTTGTTCTCTTACAAACACGGGGAGTCACAGCGCTGCTAATGGAAAGATTTAGCCGGCTATTCGGGCTGCAAAGGTTCAATGGAAACTGGAAGCTGCTGCAATAAAAGTGAGATACAATCTCAATAAAGAATCCGCCAACAGAGGAGAGGATTGTAGATTGTGGATTTTATACTGCGGTCTGGATGCTCAAAACCCAAAAATGTCACATATCGCAGCTTACCAATCATTAGATGTGGCGGCTGCATTCATTTTCTTTTTTTAGTCTTTTTTCCCCCAGTCTGGTTTCCCATGGTGATCTGGCCAACCTTCTGTATTAGAGCGCCCCTCCCCCCACCCCACTCTGGATGAAGGAGCACAAGAGGCACCTTTGGACAGCAGCCTGGGGAGGAGGGGAGTCTTAGATGGACTAGCAGATTTAGATACACTAACAAACTAAAGCCAGACTCCAGCTCACGCTTTATAATCAGTAACAGTAAACAGTTTTTTAGTTTTTTTCAAACTTTTTAACAAGGAGGCCCGTTTACTGTCCTTCAGACCTTAAGGGGGTCAGACTGTTGACATTGGAAGTAGAAAATGTCCCCACATCATCGGGAGGAATTGTGCCCCATTTTTGATGTCAGTGGGAGGAATTGTGCGTTATCATTGGTCCCAATTGTTGATGTCATTGGGAGAAATTGGGCCCCATCATTGGTATCAGTGGTAGGAGTTGTGCCCCATCGATGGTGTCATTGGGCCCAATTATTGATGTTATTGGGAGTTATTGTACCCCATCATTGGTATCATTGGTAGGAGTCGTGCCCCATCAGTGGTGTCATTTTGCCCAATTGTTGGTGTCATTGGGAGGAATTGTGCCCCATCATTGGTATCAGTGGTAGAAGTTGTGCCCCATCGTTGGTGTCATTGTGCCCAATTGTTGATGTCAGTGGGAGGAATTGTGCCCCAACATTGGTATCAGTGGTATGAGTCGTGCCCCATTGATGGTGTCATTGGGCCCAAATGTTGATGTAATTGGGAGTTATTGTACCCCATCATTGGTATCATTGGTAGGAGTCGTGCCCCATCAGTGGTGTAATTTTACCCAATTGTTGGTGTCATTGGGAGGAATGGTGCCCCATCATTGGTATCATTGGTATCAGTGGTAGGAGTCATGCCTCATTGTTTGTGTCATTGGCACCAATTGTTGGTGTCATTGGGAGGAGTTGTTCCCCATCATTGGTATCAGTGGTAGGAGTTGTGCCCCGTCGATGGTGTCATTGGGCCCAATTGTTGATGTAATTGGGAGTTATTGTACCCCATCATTGGTATCATTGGTAGGAGTTGTGCCCCATCAGTGGTGTTATTGGGCCCAACTGTTGGTGTCATTGGGAGGAATTGTGCCCCATCATTGGTAACAGTGATAGGAGTCGTGCCCCATCGTTGGTGTTATTGGGCCCAACTGTTGGTGTCATTGGGAGGAATTGTGCCCCATCATTGTTAACAGTGATAGGAGTCGTGCCCCATCGTTGGTGTCATTGGGCCCAACTGTTGGTGTCATTGGGAGGAATTGTGCCTCATAATTGGTATCATTGGTAGGAGTCGTGCCCCATCAGTGGTGTCATTGGGCTCAATTGTTGGTGTCATTGGGAGGAATTGTGCCCCATCATTTGTAACAGTGGTAGGAGTCGTGCCCCATCGTTGGTGTCATTGGGCCCAACTGTTGGTGTCATTGGGAGGACTTGTGCCCCATCATTGCTATCAGTGGTAGGTGTCGTGCCCCATCGTTTGGTGTCAATGGGCCCAATTTTTTGTTGTCATTGGGAGGAATTGTGCCCCATCTTTGGTAAAATATGCCCCAAGGGCCTGATAAAAGCTAGCAAAGGGCCACATCTGGCCCCCGGGCCGCAGTTTGGAGACCACTGATCTAGATCAAAGCAAGGTTTTTTTTGCACTAAGAATTGTTTATTTATGTAACCAACCACACTTATTGGCTAGAGCGCATCATTGGAGCAATCAGCCTCCTGGTATCACTTAAGAACAGCGCCACACCTACTGTTTAATCTATCATTTATCCTATACTCCACTTAGGTGGTTGTATTAGTAGGGGCAGCAGTTGCATCTAACTACCAGTCAATTTAGCCATTTGCGCAGGACCACCCACAACTTTATTTTATGGACTGTGATATACTGAAGCAGAGCATGATCCCCTCCCTTCAGAGACTGGGCCGCAGGGTAGTACTCCAACATGATAATCACCCCAAACACACCTCCAAATGACCACTGCCTTACTAAAGAAGCTGAGGGTAAAGATGATGGACTGGCCAAGCATGTCTCCAGACCTGAACCCTATTGATCATCTGTGGGGCTCCTCAAACGGAAGGTGGAGGAGCGCAAGGTCTCTAACACCCACCAGCTCTGCGATGTCATCATGGAAGAGGGGAAGAGGACTCCAGTGGCAACCTGTGAAGCTCTGGTGACCTCCATGCCCAAGAGGGATAAGGCAGTGCTGGAAAATAATGGCGGCCACACAAAATATTGACACTTTGGGCCCAATTTGGACATTTTCACTTAGGGGTGTACTCACTTTTGCTGCCAGCGGTTTAGACATTAATGGCTGTGTGTTAAGTTATTTTGAGGGGACAGCAAATGTACTCTGTTATACAAGCTGTACACTCACTACACAACATTGGAGATACAAAGTGTCATTTCTTCAGTGTTGTCACATGAAAAGATAGAAGAAAAGATTTACATAAGTGTGAGGGGTGTACTGACTTTTGTGCGATACTCTATTTACCTCTCTGTACAGCGGGCGGGGGAGGGAATCAGGTTTATAATCCTTCTTCTTGTCACGATATTGAAAATTCTCTTATCATTTCTTTCACATATTTACACACTGACACACAATGAAGGAGCGGGACAGGGAAGTCTGCATTCCACAACATTGTAACTATTTATAATGACAAATGTGGAAATCATTTCACAATCGGACAGGTGACACGACAATACAAGTCACCTCTGTGACCCGAGTCCTTCCTTACCAAAAATATGCATTGTCACTATTGTTTGTTATGTATCCCAAATGGTGTCCCCGGAACGTCCTCTCACTATTGTCCCCGTAACGTCCTCTCACTATTGTCCCCAGACCGTCCTCTCAGTATTGTCCCCGGAACGTCCTCTCACTATTGTCCCCGGAACGTCCTCTCACCATTGTCCCCAGAACATCCTCTCACCATTGTCTCCGGAATGTCCTCTCACTATTGTCCCCAGAACGTCCTCTCACCATTGTCCCCAGAACATCCTCTCACCATTGTCTCCGGAATGTCCTCTCACTATTGTCCCCAGAACGTCCTCTCACCATTGTCCCCAGAACATCCTCTCACCATTGTCTCCGGAATGTCCTCTCACTATTGTCCCCAGAACGTCCTCTCACCATTGTCCCCGGGTCGTCTTCTCACTATTGTCCCCGGATCGTCCTCTCAGTATTGTCCCCGGACCGTCCTCTCAGTATTGTCCCCGGGTCGTCTTCTCACCATGGTCCCCGGAACATCCTCTCACCATTGTCCACAGAACGTCCTCTCACCATTGTCCCCGGGTCGTCTTCTCACTATTGTACCCGGACCGTCCTCTCAGTATTGTCCCCGGACCGTCCTCTCAGTATTGTCCCCGGGTCGTCTTCTCACCATGGTCCCCGGAACGTCCTCTCACTATTGTCCCCGGAACATCCTCTCACCATTGTCCCCAGAACGTCCTCTCACCATTGTCCCCAGAACGTCCTCTTACCATTGACCCCGGAAGGTCCTCTCAGTATTGTCCCCAGAACATCCTATCACAATTGTCCCCGGAACATCCTCTCACCATTGACCCCGGAAGGTCCTCTCCCCATTGTCCCCAGAACATCCTATCACAATTGTCCCCGGAACATCCTCTCACCATTGACCCCGGAAGGTCCTCTCCCCATTGTCCCCGGGACGTCCTCTCACTATTGTCCCCGGAACGTCCTCTCACTATTGTCCCCGGAACGTCCTCTCACCATTGTCTCTGGAATGTCCTCTCACCATTGTCCCCAGAACGTCCTCTCACCATTGTCCCCGGAACGTCCTCTCACCATTGTCCCCAGAACGTCCTCTCCCCATTGTCCCCAGAACGTCCTCTCCCCATTGTCCCCAGAACGTCCTCTCACCATTGTCCCCGGAACGTCCTCTCACTATTGTCCCCGGAACGTCCTCTCACCATAGTCTCTGGAACGTCCTCTCACCATTGTCCCCGGAACGTCCTCTCACCATTGTCCCCAGAACATCCTCTCACCATTGACCCCGGAATGTCCTCTCACCATTGTCCCCGGAACGTCCTCTCACCATTGTCCCCAGAACATCCTCTCACCATTGTCCCCAGAAGGTCCTCTCACTATTGTCCCCGGAACGTCCTCTCACCATAGTCTCTGGAACGTCCTCTCAC
Source organism: Rana kukunoris (assembly GCA_029574335.1). Taxonomy (NCBI): domain Eukaryota; kingdom Metazoa; phylum Chordata; class Amphibia; order Anura; family Ranidae; genus Rana; species Rana kukunoris. Next base: position 41,353 of record JAJQKJ010001885.1, on the reverse strand, counting down.
CATGTCCCCGGAACGTCCTCTCACCATTGTCCCCAGAAGGTCCTCTCACTATTGTCCCCGGAACGTCCTCTCACCATAGTCTCTGGAACGTCCTCTCACCATTGTCCCCGGAACGTCCTCTCACCATTGTCCCCAGAAGGTCCTCTCACTATTGTCCCCAGAACGTCCTCTCACTATTGTCCCCAGAACGTCCTCTCACTATTGTCCCCAGAACGTCCTCTCACCATTGACCCCAGAACGTCCTCTCACCATTGACCCCAGAACGTCCTCTCACTATTGTCCCCAGAACATCCTCTCACCAATGTCCCCAGAACGTCCTCTCACCATTGTCCCCAGAACATCCTCTCACCATTGACCCCGGAATGTCCTCTCACCATTGACCCCGGAACGTCCTCTCACCATTGTCCCCAGAACATCCTCTCACCATTGTCCCCAGAAGGTCCTCTCACTATTGTCCCCGGAACGTCCTCTCACCATAGTCTCTGGAACGTCCTCTCACCATTGTCCCCGGAACGTCCTCTCACCATTGTCCCCAGAAGGTCCTCTCACTATTGTCCCCGGAACGTCCTCTCACCATAGTCTCTGGAACGTCCTCTCACCATTGTCCCCGGAACGTCCTCTCACCATTGTCCCCAGAAGGTCCTCTCACTATTGTCCCCAGAACGTCCTCTCACTATTGTCCCCAGAACGTCCTCTCACTATTGTCCCCAGAACGTCCTCTCACCATTGACCCCAGAACGTCCTCTCACCATTGACCCCAGAACGTCCTCTCACTATTGTCCCCAGAACATCCTCTCACCAATGTCCCCAGAACGTCCTCTCACCATTGTTCTCGGAATGTCCTCTCACCATTTTCCCCAGAATGTCCTCTCACCATTGTCCCCGGAACGTCCTCTCCCCATTGTCCCCGGAACGTCATGTCACCATTGTCCCCAGAACATCCTCTCACCATTGTCTTCAGAACGTCCTCTCACTATTGTCCCCAGAACATCCTCTCGTGATTGTCCCCCAGAACGTCCTCTCACCATTGTCCCCGGAATGTTCTCTCACCATTGTCTTCAGAACATCCTTTTACGATTGTCCCCAGAACGTCCTCTCACCATTGAACCCGGAACGTCCTCTTACCATTGTCCCCGGAAAGCCGTCATCTCACTATTGTCACCAGAACGTCCTCTCACCATAAAAAAAATCTTTTTTTTATGTATTATAATTAAGACTGGCCAAAAAAAATAACACTTTTCTAAGTTTTGCTTTCTGTCTATAAATTGTCTAGAAAATAAAGCCTTGCTTATTCCCAAAAAAAAAAAAAAAATCTATAATATATGTATTACCAGAGCGGGAATGTAAAGATTGTTCTGGTCCATGAAGTGTATACGATTTCAAGAGCTGAACTGGTTAATGGAACATTATTACTCAATTTAGAAAAATCTATAAAATGTAATATATGCCGTGTGTAAAAAAAAATATAACTCTGATCTTCCAACATAACGCACTCCATATGGCACAATCTTCTCTTCATTTGAACCTCGATTAATGGGGCCGACTCATTAAAACTTTGAAAGAAGTAAAGAGAGAAAAATTAAAAATATGAAAAAAATAATAAAGTTTAACCACTTAAGACCCGGACCAAAATGCAGGTAAAGGACCTTGCCCCTTTTTGCGATTCGGCACTGCGTCGTTTTAACTGACAATTGCGCGGTCGTGCGACGTGGCTCCCAAACAAAATTGGCGTCCTTTTTTTCCCCACAAATAGAGATTTCTTTTGGTGGTATTTGATCACCTCTGCGGTTTTTATTTTTTGCGCTATAAACAAAAATAGAGCGACAATTTTAAAACAAATTCAATATTTTTTACTTTTTGTTATAATACAAAATATATCCCAAAATCCCCCAAAAATATATAAAAAAACATTTTTTTTCCTCAGTTTAGGCCGATACGTATTCTTCTATGTATTTTTGGTAAAAAAAATCACAATAAGCGTTTATCGTTTGGTTTTCGCAAAATTTATAGCGTTTACAAAATAAGGGATAGTTTATTGCATTTTTATTAATTTTTTTTTTACTAATAGCTGCGATCAGCGATTTTTTTTTTTCGTGACTGCGACACTATGGCGGACACTTCGGACAATTTTGACACATTTTTGGGACAATTGTCATTTTCACAGCAAAAAAATGCATTTAAATTGCATTGTTTACTGTGGAAATGACAGTTGCAGTTTGGGAGTTAACCACAGGGGGCGCTGTGACTTTCGCTGTGACTGTGTGTGTTTACAACTGTAGGGGGGTGTGGCTGTAGGTGTGACGTCATCGATCGCGTCCCCCTATTACAGGGATGACGCGATCGATGCTGTGGCCACAGAAACAATATAGTGTGGAATGCTGTACTCCACATGTGCAAAACTTACAAAAATCATATATTGTGCTCACGTACAGTGCCTTGAAAAAGTATTCACACCCCTTGAAATTCTCCACTTCTTGTTGTGTTATAACCAAAACTGTAAATGTATTTTGTTGGGATTTTATGTGATGGACCAACACAGAGTGTCACATAATTGTGAAGTGGAAGGAAAGTGATAAATGGTTTTTATTTTTATTTTTTTACAAATAAATATGTGAAAAGTGTGTGTGTGTGGGGGGGGGGGGTATTTGTATTCAGCCCCCTTTACTCTGATACCCCTAACTAAAATCTAGTGGAACCAATTGCCTTCAGAAGTCAGTCACCTAATTAGTAAATAGAGTCCACCTGTGTGTAATTTAATCCCAGTATAAATACAGCTGTTCTGTGAAGCCTCAGAGGTTTGTTAGAGAACCTTAGTGAACAAACAGCATCATGAAGGGCAAGGAACACACCAGACAGGTCAGGGATAAAGTTGTGGAGAAGTCTAAACAGGTTTGGGTTATAAAAAAAATTCCCAAGCTTTGAAGATCTCACGGAGCTTCTGTTCAATCCATCATTCGAAAATGGAAAGAGTACGGCGCAACTGCAAACCTACAAAGACATGGCCGTCCACCTAAACTGACCGGGCCGGGCAAGGAGCGCATTCATCAGAGAAGAGCCGAGAGGCCCATGGTAACTCTGGAGGAGCTGCAGAGACCCACAGCTCAGGGGGGAGAATCTGTCCACAGGACAACTATTAGTGGTGCTCTCCACAAATCTGCCCTTTATGGAAGAGTGACAAGAAGAAAGACATTGGGGAAAGAAAGACATAAGAAGTCCTGTTTGCAGTTTTTGAGAAGCCATGTGGGGGAGGGGACACAGCAAACATGTGGAAGAAGGTGCTCTGGTCACATGAGACCAAAATTGAACTTTGTGGACTAAAAGCAAAACGCTGTGTGTGGGGGAAAACTAACAATGCATATCACACTGAACACACCATCCCTACTGTGAAACATGGTGGTGGCAGCATCATGTGGTGGGGATGTTTTTCTTCAGCAGGGACAAGGAAGCTGGTCAGAGTTGATGGGAAGATGGATGGAGACAAATACAGGGCAATCTTAGAAGAAAACCTGTTAGGCCACGTACACACGATAGGATAGCCAGAGGACAACGGTCTGATGGATCGTTCTCATGAGATGGACTGATCGTGTGTACGAGGCTTTAGAGTCTGCAAAAGACTTGAGACCGGTGGGAGGTTCACCTTCCAGCAGGACAACGACCCTAAAGTACAGCCAGAGCTACAATGGAATGGTATCGATCAAATCATATCCATGTGTTAGAATGGCCCAGTCACAGTCCAGACCTAAATCCCATTGAGAATCTGTGACAAGACTTGAAAATTGCTGATCACAGACGCTCTCCATCCAATCTGATAGAACTTGAGATATTTTACTAAGAAGAATGGGCAGAAATGTCCCTCTCTACATGTGCAAAGATGGTAGAGACACCCCCAAAAAGACTTGTAGAGAAAGGGGGTTCTACAACGTATTGACTCCGGGGGGCGCCATACAAATGCCCTCCCCCACACCTTTCACATATTTATTTGTAAAAAAAAATATGGAAAATGTATCATTTTCCTTCCACTTCACAATTATGTGACACTCTGTGTTGGTCTATCACATAAAATCCCAATAAAATACATCTATGTTTTTGGTTGTAACATGACAATGTGGAGAATTTCAAGGGGTGTGAATACTTTTTCAAGGCACTGTATACGTGAGCACAATATATGATTTTTGTAAGTTTTGCACATGTGGAGTACGGCATTCCACACTATGGGCCAGATTCAGGTAGATGAGAGTATCTTTCCTCTGGAGTAACGCTTCTCATTTACGTTACTCTGAAGACCCTTTCAGCGCAAGTCCTGTAATTCACATAGCAGTTGCGCGTAAACTTGCGCCAGAGTAACGATAATGCGCTGGCGTAACCCGACGCAAGTGGAAGTGGGTGTGATCATATGTAAATGATGGGCGGAGCCCAGCGCAGAGGCTTACGTTCAGCGCATCATCCACGGAGCATGCGCAGTGAGTGCGGCTCCACTCGCCCCCTTGTGTGCATGCTCACAACTTCCGTCGGCACCACTTCACGGGAAACGTCAGCGCAATGCGTTCCGCTGGGCGCTTAAAAGCGCTGGCGGAAACGCCATTCCGGCGCAAAAGTATTTCCGCTTCCCCCCACCCCAGGGAAGATACTTTTGTTTGCTGATGGCTGCTCCCGCTACCCCCAGAGAGAGGAGGAACCTGAATTTTAATGCCCAGGAGGTCTCGCTCATCATTTCGGCAATGGAGACGGATAATGCTTTTCTCCATGGCAAAAAAAGCCGGAAGACCAGCCGGGACAGGAAGCAGGGCATCCTGGAGTCCATTGCTGCCAGGGTCAATGTCTTGGGCTACTCCACCCGGACTGCTGGGGACATACAAAAAAAAATTAATGATCTGCGGCGCAAGGTGAGGGACAAGGTGGCCTCCATCAGGAGGTATGAGAGGGGCACAGGTGGTGGTCCCCCATGTCCTGTCACCCTGACCGCAGAGGAGGAGGTGGTCGCACGCTGCCTGGAGAGGGAGCAGGTGGAGGGGGTCGCAGGCTATGACTCCGTGGAGGAAGGCACAAGGACAGGTAAGTGTTTTATAATCCCCTATTTGTTGTTTTGCATTTGGGGGGGGGAGGGTACATGTGCCAAGTGTGTGGGACCACCAACATGTGTCTGCTTTGTGTCATCCACAGATGACGGAGCTGGGCCATCATCTGTCAGCGTGCATTCCACCCCATCCCCCCCACGCCATCGTGTGCCCGAGCCACTGGGTGGTGAAGAGGTTGTGGAGGAGAGTGGCCACACCACACCTGCCGAGGTGGTTGTAGAGGATCCTGCTGTGGCAGAGCAGGACTTTACCTTAGTTTTGTCTGTCTCCTCCCCTTCTCCTGGGCCGTCTGTCGTCCCCTCCCCCATCCTTGGAAGCCCCTCAAGGGCGACTTCTTCCCCCCGAGGACAACCATCTTCTGGCCCCAGGAAGGCGACCCAGAAGACCAGGGGGGTGTCTGATGGTGTCCAGGACCAGTTGGCGAGGGATCACGCCAGGCAGACGGAACAGATGGGGGCCATAGTTGGGCACTTACAGAAAGTGTCTGACAGCCTGGGCTCCGTTGCCAACCTCAGCAACGCAGTGCAGGATGTAAGCTGCAACTGCGCTGCAGTGGTCACCACTTTGGGGGAGGTGCAGGGGGATATTCGGCACCTTACTGCAGCCGTCCAGGCCAACAGTGCTGCCATCCGGGACCAGGGGAGGCTGAGTCGGCGGGCCCAGCATTATCAGGTGACCCGTCAGCTCCGGATGCAGGCCCAGACGAACTCCTACCTTGGACGGATAGCCAGGGCCTTGGAGGGCATGCAGGCCACACCTGCCAGGAGTGGCCCACCTGGGGATCAGCCCCCTCCAGATGCCCCCCCACCCCCACCCACTCCATCCAGGCAGCTGAGGAGCCAGAGAGGGGCCCCCAGAAGAAGCCCCCGGCATCCCCGATGAGGCCTTTTTTTTTTCTTGTTTTATATTTTTTGTTTGGACATACTCAGGTCATGAGTTTTTTTTTCCTTTTTCTCAGGTTATGAGATTTTGTTTATTTTATTTATCAGGATATGATATTTTTTATTTCTTTTTGTACTGCACACGGTCAGGAGTGCAGGGGACAGTGTGAATGGTGTGTGAATGTGAGGGGGTGGCACTCCTGAAAGTAAGGGGTGTCACCCTCGGCCGTGGTGGTGAAGTTAACCCCACGGCTGTATGAATGACGTGTGAAAGGTGTATGAATGGACAGTGACATCATTGGGGCCTTGACGCGGCGTTACTGCTCCCAACTCCTACATGCTGGACTTGGGCTAATCCAATGCGATGTGCATGTGGTGTGTGTGATCTAGGGACATCAGTGGTGTACACGCGTGCACTGTCTGTGTAATTAATGTTACCCCATCTCATGACCCTATCTCATGCCAGCTCACATATGCATATTTGCACGTTAAACACACACATTAATCATGGCACAATGAGAATGCATGCATGCACACCACTGTGGTCCCTAGCACAGACACATCACATCCTCATCACATTGGATTGGCACAAGCCCACCATGCAGGAATTGTGAGCAGCAACGCCACGCCACGGCTCCAATTATGTCACTGTACATTCATACACCATTCACACGGACCTGGGGATCACTTCTCCACCACAAATGAGGGTGACACCACTTTTCCCGCAGGAATATCACCCCCACATTCCAAAATCATACACAAACAGAACCAAAAAAATAAAATAAATGACGAGCAAAAATAAAAAATGCCCAGCAAAAATATAATTTAAACAAAATAACAACAAAGAAAACACATAAAAGACAAAAATCACTCTGCAAAACAGTCCCCAAATATCTCAGACACGTCACAAACAAACAAACAAACGCTAATAAACAACAGAACAAAAGCACCTTGCTGTATAGGGAGGGATACAAAGGGATGTACTTTTGCAAAGGAAGTGCATTTGTGTCTGTCTATTTATGCTGTCTGCGTAGTTCACTAAGTTGCCCGGGTCCACTTCCAATTTCACTGATTGCGTCGTTCCCGAGTTGTGAGCATGCGCACAGAGGTGCTGACCATGGTCTGCTTCAAGCGCGCATGCGTGAGCCGGCCGGCCCTTCATTTGCATGGGGTCACGGCTCATTCCTTCCCAATTTGTATTACTCCGCCTTACGCCTCTGAAATAACGTTACGCATGCGCAATTTTCTGCGCAAAAGCTACGAGAATAGGGTGATTACGCGGCTACATTGCGCAAGTCTAACGTAAAGGCGGTGTGCTACGCCGGTCCAATAATGCGCAGATGTACCTGAATCTGGCCCATTGTTTATAAACATTGATCAGACAGGAGATAGAGAGATACACAATAACATTGTTTATAAAGAGAGATACAAAGTAACATTGTTTATAAACATTGATCAGACATGAGATAGAGAGATACACAATAACATTGTTTATAAACATTGATCAGACAGGAGATAGAGAGATACAAAATAACATTGTTTATAAACATTGATCAGACAGGAGATAGAGAGATACACAATAACATTGTTTATAAACATTGATCAGACAGGAGATAGAGAGATACAAAATAACATTGTTTATAAACATTGATCAGACAGGAGATAGAGAGATACACAATAACATTGTTTATAAAGAGAGATACAAAGTAACATTGTTTATAAACATTGATCAGATAGATGATAGAGAGATACAAAATAACATTGTTTATAAACATTGATCAGATAGAGATAGAGAGATACAAAGTAGCATTGTTTATAAACATTGATAAGACAGAGATAGAGAGATACAAAGTAACAATGTTTATAAACATTGATCAGATAGATGATAGAGAGATACAAAGTAACATTGTTTATAAACATTGATCAGACAGGAGATAGAGAGATACAAAGTAGCAGATAGAGATAGCCAAAACAGGAAGTGAGAGGAAATCCTTTGGTTGTCACGAGAATTAGTGAGAAGGTGAATCTCCCTAACGGTGGGCACAGGGAGCAATAAAAGCCTGACGAGGGTCCTAACCCCCCTCTAAGGTAAAGTTCTGCCTGTAGTTACACTCCAGGTTTATCTCCTCGTATTGTGACTCTGATACCTGCACACAGTAATGGAACACACGCCGCTTTTTATGACGACATAAACTCTGATAAAATGAAGTTTCAAACTTTTAATAGTCCAACAACCAGAAATGACACGATTGTTTTTTTTTACGACGCCGTCTTTAGTCTTCAGTCTTTAGTCTTTTTTTCTTTTTTTTTTTTTTCTCCTCTCTCAGTTTTGACAGAATAAAAATGGAAATCAAACATAAAAATATTACGAGTCTAAAAAATGAACTTTTAACGGCCAATATAGATTTTACACTTTCATCGTTACAGAAAAGGAAGTTCCGCAAAAAAAAAAAACGAGGCGCTCCGATATTTTCAGAACGCTCATTAAAAACGGTTTTAAAAATGTAACAATGTGAATTATGATGGGATAGTGAGACTGACAATGACTCTGTATATTGGGTACTTAGCAGATAAATGTTTTAATTAATGACGTGAAAACATCCTTTAGCGTCTTAATGTGGTAAGAAAACCTAAAAGTTCCCTTCACATAAAATATAATCTACGGCGATGGGCCGGTATGGGCGCCATATATCAGTTCCAGGAGATAGTTACGGGTAGTATGGGCCAGACTATAGGGAGACACTGCCATCTTCTGGTTACATGCAGACATTACAACATAAAGATCGCTCATTTTACGTCTTAAGCTTCCAAAACATTTTTATTTATTTTTTTACACTTTCAATAAAACATTCAACAAGCCAAAAGAAATCAAATAAGAAAAGTTCCTTCTCAGGGTTTATATATACTTTAAATCTGGGAAAAAGATAAAGGGACTCTTGCAGTGGCAGGGGAGGTCTGGCAGACTTAGGCCTGGGGGGCAAGTCCAGTCAAGTGGCACATAGAGCATGGAAAAGTGATGGATCAAGGAAAACAGTCTAAGATTTTTCATGATCACAAGAGTCCGCGCAGAGGCCCCCCTTACATCAGAGTCCGCACAGAGCCTCCCCTTACATCAGAGTCCGCACAGAGCCTCCCCTTACATCAGAGTCCGAACAGAGGCCTCTCCTTACATCAGAGTCCACACAGATCCTCCCCTTACATCAGAGTCCGCACAGAGCCTCACCTTACATCAGAGTCCACACAGAGGCCCCCCTTACATCAGAGTCCGAACAGAGGCCTCCCCTTACATCAGAGTCCACACAGATCTTCCCCTTACATCAGAGTCCACGTAGAGGCCCCCCTTACATCAGAGTCCGCACAGAGCCTCCCCTTACATCAGAGTCCGCACAGAGCCTCCCCTTACATCAGAGTCCGAACAGAGGCCTCCCCTTACATCAGACTCCACACAGATCCTCCCTTTACATCAGAGTCCGCACAGAGCCTCCCCTTACATCAGAGTCCGCACAGAGCCTCCCCTTACATCAGAGTCCACAAAGAGGCCCCCCTTACATCAGAGTCTGAACAGAGGCCTCCCCTTACATCAGGGTCCACACAGATCCTCCCCTTACATCAGTGTCCACGCAGAGGCCCCCCTTACATCAGAGTCCGCACAGAGCCTCCCCTTACATCAGAGTTCACACAGAGGCCCCCCTTACATCAGAGTCCAAACAGAGGCCTCCCCTTACATCAGAGTCCACACAGATCCTCCCCTTACATCAGAGTCCACGCAGAGGCCCCCCTTACATCAGAGTCCGCACAGAGCCTCCCCTTACATCAGAGTCCGCACAGAGCCTCCCCTTACATCAGAGTCCACACAGAGGCCCCCCTTACATCAGAGTCTGAACAGAGGCCTCCCCTTACATCAGAGTCCACACAGATCCTCCCCTTACATCAGAGTCCGCACAGAGCCTCCCCTTACATCAGAGTCCGCACAGAGGCACCCTTTACATCTAAGTCTGCATAGAGGCCCCACTTACATCAGAGTCTGCACAGAGGCCTCCCCTTACATCAGAGTCCGAACAGAGGCCTCCCCTTACATCAGAGTCCGCACAGATCCCATATACATCAGAGTCCACACAGACCCCATATACATCATATCTGATGTAAGGGGTGTTCTGGGAAAGTTGATTTAAGGGTGGCTGTGCATAGTGTCACCAGCCCAGGGGGGATTTCCACCCTGCTCCCCTGCCAGCCCTCCCCTGTGCAGTGGGGTGTCCCCTGCAAAGCAAGGGTTAAATATTTGCTTTGTGGGGGGGGGGCAACTATACTTATTTTATTCCCAGTTAGCACTGACCTCCTCCAACGGCCATTCAGAGCAGCACTAGACAGTACAGGCCCCCTGACGAGGGTTCCGACTCACGATCATCCAGAGCAGAGCACTGTGAGTGTGGTGTACATTACAGGCCTCCCCTGAGACCACTGTCCAGAGCACTGTGTGCATTACAGGCAGGACCGATCCCAGGCTGGGTGCACAGGGTGCTTTGCACCCAGGCGCCCGCAGAGGTGGGGGCTCCGAAGTGCCAGAGTTCTCCCCTCTTTCCTTTCCTCCTTCTCTCCTTGTTTGTGTCCGTCCAGAACTAGTGTTCTGAGCATAGGGGTGTGTCCGTCCAGAACTGATGTGTGTGCATAGGGCAGCCCGTCCAGCCTGGCAGTGATCGGGGGAGGGGCCGCTCTTCTTCCTGACATGAGAGTTCTAGATTTCAGTGGCTGCTGAGTGCTGATGTGCAGGAATTTATTCCTAACACTGGGAGTCTTGGATCCCGCACTGTCTCTACCATCTCCAGCTGGAATGCCTCCCCCCCTCCATCTCTATCTCGGGCTGTACAAAATGAGAACCGAGCAGAGTCACAGTGTTCAGTGTGCTGTGTGCTGGGGGATGGTATCCCTTTACACGTGCTCTGGGCTGCCCCTGTTCTAGATGTTTTATGGCATGATAGATTGCATAGGATACACAGCCCCTTCCCATCTCCTTTACTATGTCTGTGGTCTCTGACCATCTCCTGTATCATGTCTGCAGTCTCTGACTGTCTCCTGTACTATGTCTGCAGTCTCTGCCCATCTCCTGTGCTATGTCTGTGGTCTCTGACCATCTCCTGTACTGTGTCTGTGGTCTCTGACCATCTCCTGTACTGTGTCTGTGGTCTCTGACCATCTCCTGTACTATGTCTGCAGTCTCTGACCATCTCCTGTATTATGTCTGTAGTCTCTGACTATCTCCTGTATCATGTCTGCAGTCTTTGATCATCTCCTGTATTATGTCTGTGGTCTCTGACCATCTCCTGTACTATGTCTGTAGTCTCTGACTATCTCCTGTATCATGTCTGCAGTGTCTGACATCTCCTGTATCATGTATGTAGTATGTTTGGGTATGTTGTTAAGAGATCATGTAAGGATCCCAAGTTAATGAAGACTTTGTGGGGGAAATTTTTTGTGGTTGAGTCATTGCCATAGAAACATTTGTAAAGGGGAGGGATTAGTAAAACGACCACGCCCATGTGGGGGCACCAGAAATATTTCTGCACCCAGGCGCCTGTAGACATGTGCATTTCGTTTTGTTACGAATTCGAATTCGGACGAATTTTTCATTATTCGGAAATTCGGATGCATCCGAATTTCCGAATTACAAAATTAACTTATTAAATTAAATTCGAAAAAAAGCGAAGGAAATTCGAATTCGAAAACAAATTCGAATCGAATTAGAAAAAAATTCTATTCGAATCGAATTCGAAAACAATTCGAATGGAAAACAAATTCGAATGAAAATTGAAAGCAAGTTTGAATCAAAATCTAAAAAATATAAATCGATTTCTAAAAAAGAATACAATAAAATAGAATATAAAATAATAAAACAATAGAATGAAAATCAAAGAATAGTAAAGAACAGAATAGAATTTAATAGAATGTAATCAAATACATACAATCAAATCCGGTTGAAATAATTTCCAATCCGGTGGAAAACATTTCAAATTCGGTTGAAATAATTTCCAATTCGGTAGAAATAATTTCCAATCCGGTTGAAATAATTTCCAGTCCGGTTGAAATATCATCGAATTTGGTTGAAATATTAACGATAGCAGATGAAATATTAATGATCAGAAGGGCACAATACTGCGATCAGGAGGGCACAATACTGGGATCAGGAGGGCACAGTACGGGGGGGGTCAGGAGGGCACACTACTGGGATCAGGAGGGCACAATACTGGGATCAGGAGGGCACAGTACGGGGGGGGGGGGTCAGGAGGGCACAATACTGGGATCAGGAGGGCACAGTACAGGGGGGGTCAGGAGGGCACAATACTGGGATCAGGAGGGCACAGTACAGGGGGGGGGGTCAGGAGGGTACAATACTGGGATCAGGAGGGCACATTACTGGGATCAGGAGGGCACAATACTGGGATCAGGAGGGCACAGTACAGGGGGGGGGGGTCAGGAGGGCACAATACTGGGATCAGGAGGGCACAATACTGGGATCAGGAGGGCACAGTACAGGGGGGGGGTCAGGAGGGCACAATACTGGGATCAGGAGGGCACAATACTGGGATCAGGAGGGCACAGTACAGGGGGGGGGTCAGGAGGGCACAATATTGGGATCAGGAGGGCACAATATTGGGATCAAGAGGGCACAGTATAGGTTACAGGACATGACCATATCAGGACAGTTTAGTAAAAAGCATGACTGTCCCAGCAAATCCAGGACAGTTGGCAATTATGATGTAATGCAAGATTATTGTGGGCCGCCCATGTACCTGGGACTCCTGGGCAGTGCCCAGGAGTGCACTTGCACTAAGATGGCCCTGTATACAGCCTTTCTCAATCATCTTACCCCAGAGGAACTGTTGAAACAATTTTTAGGTTTCAAGGAACCCCTGCTAGCTCACTGTACATTACCAAGATCCATAAGTTATAGACGTAATAAATAAAAGGATAAAGAAAGTGGCATAGCTAGAGTATGCGATATATCAAAGGTGGGTCACGCTTAACACTTCCTGTTCTATATGAAGGGAAGGGAAGTGTCACATTATATTGGTGATCATTGATAGATGTGTCCTCTTACATTGGTGGCCATTGGGAGAAGGGTCCCCTTATGTTATGGTCAGTGAGAGACGTGACCCCTTACATTGGTGGTGATTGAGAGATGTGTGACTTTATGTTGGTGGTCATTGGGACTCGGACACACGTCCACTTACAATGTTGGTCAGTGGGAGAAGTGTCTCCTTAAATTGGTGATCATTGAGAGAAGGGCACCATTACATTATGGTCATTATGATCAAGAAGAGACGTACCCCTTACATTCATGGTCAGTGAAGAAAGTTTTTTCTTACATTAGTGGTCATCGGAAGTCGCGTCCTCTTACATTTGTGGTCATTGGGAGAAGGGCACCCTTATGTTATGGTCAGTGATAGATGTGACCCCTTACATTTGTGGTCACTGAGAGAAGTGTTGCCATATATTGGTGGTCATTGGAAGACGTGTCCTCTTACATTGGTTATCATTGGAAGAAGGGCACCCTTATCTAGTGGCCGGTAAGGGACGTGACCCCTTACATTGGTGGTTATTGAGAGAAGTGTCACCTTAGACTGGTGGTCATTGTGTGACGTGTCCTCTTACAATGTTGGTGGTCATTGAAAGAAAGACACCCTTATGTTATGGTCAGAGAGAGACGTGATCCCCTACATTGATGGTCATTGAGAGACGGGTCAAGCTATGTATGTGGTGATTGGGAAACGTGTCCTCTTACAATGTTGGTAAGTGGGAGAAGTGTCTTCTTACGTTGGTGGTCATTGTAAGAATGGCACCCTTATGTTATGGTCAGTGGGAGAAGTGTCACATTATATTGGTGGTCATTGATAGATGCTTCCTCTTACATTGGGGGTCATTGGGAGAAGGTTGCCCTTATGTTATGGTCAGTGAGAGATGTGGCCCCTTACATTGGTGGTCACTGGGAGAAGGGTGACCTTATGTTGGTGGTCATTGGGAGACATGTCATCTTACAATGTTGGTCAGTAGGAGAAGTGTCTCCCTAAATTGGTGATGATTGGGAGAAAGGCACCATTATAATATGGTCAAGAAGAGACGTACCCCTTACATTCATGGTCAGTGGGGAAAGTGTTTTCTTACATTAGTGGTCATTGGAAGACGTGTCCTCGCACATTTGTGGTCATTGGAAGACGTGTCCTCGCACATTTGTGGTCATTGGGAGAAGGGCACCCTTCTGTTATGGTCAGTGAGAGATGTGACCCTTACATTGTTGGTCATTAAGAGATGTGTGACCTTATGTTGGTGGTCAGTTGGAGAAGTGTTTCCTTAAATTTGTGGTCATTTGGAGAAGGGCACCATTACATTATGGTCAGTGATAGATGTGACCCCTTACATTTGTGGTCAGTGAGAGAAGTGTTGCCTTATATTTGGTGGTCATCATTGGAAGACAAGTCATCTTACAATGTTGGTCAATGAGAGAAGTGTCCTCTTACATTGGTGGTCAGTGGGAGAAGTGTCTCCTTAAATTGGTGGTCATTCGAAGACGTGTCCTCTTACATTGGTTATCATTGGAAGGAGGACACCCTTATGGAACGTGGCCCCTTACATTGGTGGTTATTGAGAGAAGTGTCACCTTAGACTGGTGATCATTGTGTGACGTGTCCTCTTACAATGTTGGTCAGTGGGAGAAATGTCTTCTTACATTATGGTTATTGGAAGAATGGCACTCCTATGTTATGATCAGTGAGAGAAGTGTCACATTATATTGGTCATTGATAGATGTGTCCTCTTACATTGGTGGTAATTGGGAGAAAGGCACCCTTATGCTATGGTCAATGAGAGACGTGACATTGGTGGTCATTAAGAGACGGGTCACGCTATGGTGGTTATTGGGAGATGTGTCCTCTTACAATGTTGGTCAGTGGGAGAAGTGTCTTCTTACATTGGTGGTCATTGGAAGACATGTTCTCTTACATTGGTTATCATTGGAAGAATGGCACCGTTATGTTATCGTCAGTGAGAGACATGACCCCTTATTTAGGTGGTCATTGAGAGACAGTTAATGCTATGTAGGTGGTCATTGGGAGACGTGTCCTCTTACATTGGTGGTTATTGGGAGAAGGGTGCCCTTATGTTATGGTCAGTGAGAGACGTGGCCCCTTACATTGATGGTCATTGAGAGATGGGTCCCCCTATGTAGGTGGTCATTGGGACACATGTCCTCTTACAATGTTGGTCAGTGGGAGAAGTGTCTTCTTACATTGGTGGTCAATGGAAGAATGCCACCCTTATATTAAGATTAGTGAGAGAAGTGTCCTATTATATTGGTGGTCATTGATAGATGCTTCCTCTTACATTGGTGGTTATTGGGAGAAGGGAACCCTTATGTTATGGTCAGTGATAGACCTGACCCCTTTACATTTGTGGTCAGTGAGAGAAGAGTCACTTTACTGTATATTGATGGTCATTGGGAGAAGGCCTTCCTTACACTATGGTCAGTGAGAGACGTGTCCCTTCTATGTTCTGTGAAAGGAAAAATGCCCCTTCCACCGGTGGCCAATGGAAGTAATGCACCATTTCATTGGGGGTGTGTGGGAGAAGGACATCCTCATAATATAGCTACTAAGAGAAAGAATAACCCATTCCTGTGTGGTTAGCAGGAAGAATTTCACCCTTACAGACATCTAATAGGGTAATTGATGTTAATGCCACTATCTCTGGCCACGTGCTCTTGGCCCTGCCATTATGTAGTGACCATCAGATGGAAGGCCAAGCAGCCATGGCTCAAGGGACCTCCAACCTCTGTAGCAACCCTGGCTTTCCGCAGAGCCTGGACTGAGAACGGGTGTTCTTATTTGTAAGTCGTTGGCTGCCCCCTTAAAAGCTCCAGCTGGTGGGCAGGTAGGTCTGATTGATGAGATCGCTGGGTGGCTGATTTTTAGCATTCAGTTCCAGGTGAAGGTCCAGGAGCTCCAGCTTCGGCCAGTTGTCCTCATTTTGGTAGGTCGGAGGAGAAAGCTGCACATAATCACGGGAAAGCGGCTGTCCTTCACTGGAAAGAGTCACTTCAGAGAGGATCTCTACACAAGAGGTGTGAGCGACATCTTCAGGAGTCTTCTCGTACGACGTCGAGTCAGGCTGAGGGTAGGAAGACCAAAAATGTAACACACATTACAATACCTGACAGAGCGTCCCCTACTATACTGTGCAAAGTCGCGTGTGGCAGCATTGGAGCTGTGGCATAAAAACTGGAGGGAAGAACAATATATATATAAGAACAATCACAGCACAAGGAACCCCTAGTAAATTCTGGAGGAACCCTGGGGTTCCACTGAAAGAGTAAGTTCACTTTTGCTGAGAAACAAAAAAAACTCCCCTCTGAGTGATCAATGTAGATTGCAGGGATTTTAACAAACTTTGTTGCAGATTCCTACTTTTTGGTATTCTGAAGGAATAGCTGTTTGTTTGTGTCAATATAAAGAGTTAATCTGTATGGGAGTGATTTTATCATTATCAATCAGCTGCTGCACCTGAAAGGCTTTAATGAGGAAAGTGGCAGGGTCTGCATCCCTTTAGATGTGATTTCCCCTAAGAGTCGGTTCACACTGGGGCGACACGACTTCCAGCGCGACTTTCAGAGGCGACTCCGACACGACTTGAGCATGAACCACAGGGTGATCTGGAACGATTTACAACACGACTTGAAGTCGTCTCCAGAACAGGAGACTTTCCAGTGGCCAATCAAACAACAATCAGCTCTGGGGTAGGGAGGGGTTTGCCTGAGAAATGTATGTTATCTTCCTGGAAAGTCGCTTCAGTTAAGACAGTGATCAGACTTGGAGGCGACTTCCATTGAAATCAATGGGTACAAATCGCCTAGAAGTCGGATTGAAGTCGTACAGGAACCTCTTCTGAAGTCGGAGCGACATGAGTAGTGTGTATTAACACCGCTCCCATTCACTTACATTGCTTTTCTCTACAGCGCGACTTGGGACGACTTGAGGCGACCTCAAGTCGGATCCCAAGTCGCCCCAGTGTGAACCGACTCTTAGGGCATGTCACCAAAAGTGAAATTTTTGTTGCAGAGGGTGCCCAAAATTTGGTTTGAGCAGACTTCTGGTAGAATCAGTGAGCCATCACACAAGCAGGAAATTCGATTTTCAGGAGGCGTTCTGTACACCATCTGTGTATCCATGTGGCCATATTGTATTTTATAGACAATTACAGTGGCTGCGGATTGAAAAGGAAAGGTCATTTTTAATAACATTTAGACCCCTGGTACACTGGGGCCGCGCCGTGTTAGCGGTAAAGTCGATTTACCGTCGTTTTAGCTGCTCTTTTCAGCCACTAGCGGGGTGCATTTAACCCCTGCTAGCGGCCGAAGAAAGGGTTAATACTGCGTGTATTGCAGCACTGCAGAAGGGCTTTGCCACTTTAGCAGCGCTGCCCATTTATTTCAATGAGAAGGGCGTTTTGGGAGAGGTGTATATACCAATCCCAAACCGCCCCAAAGCTGCTTGTGAGACTTTTTTTCCCATCCCAGAAGTGCAACGCCCCCAGTGTGAAAGCAATCGGGCTTTCATACTGCGGGGGCTTAAAGGAGTTGTAAAGGAAAAATGTTGTTTTGCTAAAATTACTGTTTACAGGGTATAGAGACATAGGCCCGGATTCTCAGTCATCGGCGCATCTTTATGCCACCGTAGCGTATCTTCTTTCTTTCTCGTACATCACGGGACACAGAGCGGCATATTCATTACTATGTGGGTTATATGGAGTACCTTCAGGTGTGGACACTGGCAATCTTCAAACAGGAAGTCCCCTCCCTATATAACCCCCTCCCCTAGAGGGAGTCCCTCAGTTTTTTCGCCAGTGTCTTAGGTGTTGGTCACGGAATAGCTTTGCTCCACATCCTTGGGATTAAGGGCGGGCTAACCGGATCTGTCCAAGGAGCCTCAGTGCCAAAGTGGACAGTACCCGGGCCCCAAACCGTGGGGTTTTGCCTATAATGCTCCTCTTTGGAGGGCTGGACCCTGGGCCCAGGACTTGGAGTTTGCAAAACCATAAAGTTCCTGTTTGCCAGGGTGCTATATAGGTCCAGGACAGTGGGTACCTTCATAGGACCCCAGGGCCTGAAGGTCTACTACGCTACCCACGGAGATGGGAGAAGATTGGATCAGTTTGCTGGTCAAACATCCTGCAGCATGGAGCAGGTAAGGGGGAGCCTGCGGGACTTGGTTCGACAGCAGGCTCCCCGGGGTAACCTAAAAGGGGGGATAGCCTAAGTATGCTCTGCATGGGCAACCGTGATCACTATGTCTAAAAGACAGGATGACACCCTTTCTCCCCCCATCACTAGGCCCCCCTGTTTAAATATGTGTTGCTTCCTACCTGGCCGGGGGTTTGAATCTGCCGCCTGTTTCTGCGTGCCTGGATCTCCAGCAGCGCGGCTCCTCCATGTTCCTCCTGTTTCCGGCATACGCGCGCGCACGTCTTATTGACGTTTTTCGCGCCGTTCAGACAGGAGGGCGGGGGGGGGGCGGGCCTGCGGCGTCATACAGGGGCGCGCCTTTGTGCTGTTATAGACAGCAGGCTTTGTCAGTACTCAGTCTGAGGCTGATCTTTCAAGGAGAGGACGCAGAGCGGCAGAACAGTGACTCCCGGTGGCGGAAGAGGGGTAGTACATGTGGACTTTGTTCCAATGCCTTTATTGTTAAGCCAAGAATCCCCCTTATTTTGCAGCAGGTTGGAGGCTGGCAAACTTAAAGGAGGAAAATATATAATATATAATATATAATTATTTAAAAAAAAAAAAAAAAAAAAAAAAACCAACATACGGGCCCATCAGTTTTTGGGGACACTAAGTGATCTATTCTCCCCTAAACTCTGAAATTTGTACTCCTGCCCACTACAGTCTGTTGTGCGGGCGGAGTCCCTCGATTTTGTATTATGGCCTCCAAGGGTTCGGGGTCAAAGGGTACAAAAAAGACCAAAAAACAAAAGGGTTCCCTTTCTGATTCTGATATGCCGATTCTTTCCCCGCAGCTTATTAATTTAAGGAGCGCCTTGGATGAGCCATTAGGGGGATCTGGTGCGGAGGCTGGCCCAGATCAGCCCAGCCCTGTGTTTATCACAGAGGAGATGCTAGCCGTATCCCTAGGGGGGCTAGAAGAGAGAATAGCAGCATTGATCGCTAGAGCTATTCCTGGTAAGAAACGGGTTAGATCCCCATCACTAGGGGGTGTATCCTCAGATGCTGAGATTCTCTCTCCGGAGGAATTAGAATCACAGGAGGATCAACTGGACCTGAACCAAGAGGGTTCAGGGATGGAGGGGTCTACCTCTGAGGAACCATTTTCAGACTCCCAGACAGAGAGACTGTGGGTACAGTCTTTGACGGACATGGTCCGCTCGGCATTTAGTTTACCATTGCCAGAACCTCAGGTTCCTCCGGTATCCTCTCTGGGCTCTTTGAAAGCCCCGTTAAGCAACGCAGTTTTTCCGGTCCATCCTCTCTTGGAGGAATTGATCTTTCGGGATTGGGTACGGCCGGACAGGATTTTTCTGCCACCGAAAAGATTTGCGGTCATTTATCCCATGGAGGAAAAATTCTCCAAGAAGTGGAGGCTCCCAATAGTGGATGCAGCCATCTCATGTGTGAATAAATCACTAACTTGCCCGGTGGAAAACATACATATGTTTAAAGATCCGGTTGATAAAAGATTAGAGACACTTTTAAAAGCATCCTTTGCTACGGCAGGAGCAGTGGTGCAGCCAGCGGTAGCTGCAATTGGAGTTTGTCAGGCATTAAAAGACCAGACAAAAGAGATGTTAAAGGACATGCCTACCCAACAAGCAGAGGAGTTTGCTGACATTCCCAGAGCTCTGTGTTTCGCGGTAGATGCTATAAAAGATTCCATCCAGCAGGCTTCTCGTTTATCACTATGTTTGGTGCACATGAGAAGGCTCTTATGGTTGAAGAACTGGGCGGCGGAGCCCCCATGCAAAAAGCTTCTGGCAGGATTTCCCTTCCATGGAGGACGACTCTTCGGAGAAGATCTGGATAAATATATTCAGACTATTTCAAATGGCAAGAGTACCCTTTTACCGGTCAAAAAGACATTCCGGGCTCCTACATTTAGGAGGCAGTTTTTTCCTGTCTCGGGGCCCTCTAATTCCAGGCAGTTTCGACGGCCGCCTGCACGATCCAACGTTATCAGTAGATCGCAAGGACAGACCCCTGGGGGTAAGAAGCCGTGGTATCGCAAGCCATCAAAGACAGCCCCTAAGTCTGCATTATGAAGGGGCGCCCCCACTCTCAAGGGTGGGGGGAAGGCTTCGTCTCTTCTCAGAAGTTTGGGAAGCCAAGATCCCCGACAATTGGGTCCGGGCATCTGTAACCACAGGTTACAGACTGGAGTTTCTAAGATATCCTCCGCCTCATTTTCAAGAATCAAGGCTACCAAGGGATCCAGCAAGGAAGGCCTCAATGCTGGCAGCTTTGGATCACCTGCTTTGCCAGGACGTAATTATAGAAGTGCCAGCCCAAGAGCAAGGCCTAGGTTTCTATTCCAATCTCTTTGTCATACCAAAGCCCAACGGCGATGTCAGGCCAATCTTGGACCTAAAGAGGTTAAACGGTTATCTAAGGGTGCGTTCCTTCCGGATGGAATCCATCCGGTCAGCAGCCGCCGCGCTTCAGAAAGACGATTTTCTGGCCTCCATAGACATAAAAGATGCTTACCTTCATGTACCAATCTTTCAGGCGCATCAAAGGTTTTTACGCTTCGCGGTGGGGCAGCGACACTTCCAATTCAGGGCGCTCCCTTTCGGGCTGGCCACGGCCCCCCGGGTATTCACGAAGATTCTAGCCCCGGTTCTGGCCAATTTAAGGATCCAAGGAGTCACAGTCCTAGCATACTTGGACGACCTTTTAATCATAGATCACTCACGGACGGGTCTGCAAAAGGCAGTAAACCTCACGGTTCGGTACCTCGAAGAATTCGGCTGGGTCCTAAACCAGGGAAAGTCAGCATTCCAGCCTACAAAGCAGTTGGAATACCTCGGCATGAGGTTAGACACAGAACATCAAAAGGTGTTCTTGCCCCTTGTAAAGATCAAGGCGATCAAGGGGTTGGTTCAGTTGGTTGTAAACAAGAAAAGACCAACTATTCGCCTGTGTATGCGATTACTAGGCAAGCTAGTGGCCACATTCGAGGCAGTACCATACGCTCAGATCCACACTCGCGTCCTACAGGCAGCCATTCTAGCAGCCTGGGGCAAGAGGGCACATGCCTTAGAGTCCCCTTTGACGCTATCATCAAGGGTCCGACAAAGCCTGGCCTGGTGGTTGAACCCTCAGAACCTTCTAAAGGGAAGATCCTTCAGCCCTGTTGTCTGGAAGGTAGTTACCACAGACGCCAGCCTGGCAGGCTGGGGGGCGGTCTTCGAGGGGTTCTCCCGCCAGGGAACTTGGGTGAAAGCAGAGAGGCAGCTCCCCATCAATATCTTGGAAATCAGAGCTGCTCGCCTAGCCCTGTTGGCGTGGACCTCCAGATTAAAGGGGTTCCCGGTGAGAATCCAGTCAGACAATGCCACGGCGGTGGCATACATAAACCACCAAGGGGGAACCAGGAGCCAGGCCGCTCAAAGGGAAGTGAACTTGATTTTTCAATGGGCAGAGGTTCATGTACCCTGCATTTCAGCGATATTCATTCCCAGAGTGGACAACCTGCAGGCAGACTTCTTAAGTCGCCAGAGTCTGTTGCCAGGGGAGTGGTCTCTGCATCCCCAGGTCTTTCAGACAATCTGCCAGAGGTGGGGAACGCCAGACGTAGATATAATGGCATCCAGGTTCAACAAGAAACTAGACAGGTTCGTGTCGCGAGCGAGGGATCCTATGGCCTGCGGAACCGATGCGTTGGTTTGCCCTTGGCATCAATTCAAACTTCTATATGCATTCCCTCCACTACAGTTACTCCCCCGCCTGTTGCGCAAGATCAGAGTGGAGCACAAGCCAGTCATTCTAATAGCTCCAGCTTGGCCCCGGAGGGCTTGGTACTCACTAGTCCTGAATATGGCAGTGGGAGACCCTTGGACTCTCCCTCTACAACCAGACCTACTCTCACAAGGCCCGATCCTCCACCCTACATTACAGCGTCTAAATTTGACGGCCTGGAGGCTGAATCCCTGATTCTCAGGGGTAGGGGTCTGTCTAGGCAGGTAATCCCTACCCTGATTAAGGCTAGAAAGCCGGTCTCCAGGGTAATTTATTACAGGGTGTGGAGGAACTATATAGGCTGGTGTGAATCCAAAAGATGGAATTGCCGCAAATATACTATTGATAGGGTGTTAAGTTTTCTCCAGCTAGGAGTGGATAAAGGCCTGGCACTAAGCACAATCAAAGGACAGATCTCAGCTCTGTCAGTGTGGTTTCAGAGGCCGCTGGCCACTCACTCGCTGGTAAAGACCTTCTTACAGGGGGTCTTGCGTATTAATCCTCCTGTCAAGTCACCAGTTTGTCCTTGGGACCTAAATCTTGTCCTGTCCACTCTACAGAAACAGCCTTTTGAGCCTTTGGCTGAGCTTCCTTTACTCTTACTGACAAGAAAACTGGTTTTCTTGGTCGCCATAGTTTCGGCCAGAAGAGTGTCAGAATTAGCAGCCTTATCGTGTAAGGAACCATATCTTGTTCTGCATAAGGACAGGGCAGTTCTCCGGCCCCATCCTTCCTTTCTACCAAAGGTTATATCCAAATTTCACTTAAACCAGGATTTGGTACTTCCATCCTTCTTTCCAAAACCTACATCTAGAAAGGAGGGGTTGCTGCATACCTTGGATATTGTCCGGGCCGTGAAGGCCTATCTTAAAGCTACGGAAAAGATCCGGAAAACAGATGTGTTATTCGTTCTACCAGATGGCCCCAAGAAGGGGCAGGCAGCTGCAAAATCCACCATCTCGAGATGGATTAGACAATTAATCATTCAAGCCTACGGATTGAAGAGGTTGCCCCCTCCGTTGTCGGTAAAGGCCCATTCTACCAGGGCCATGGGCGCCTCTTGGGCAGCACACCATCAGATCTCTATGGCTCAGATATGCAAGGCGGCAACGTGGTCATCAGTCCACACGTTTACAAGGTTTTATCAACTAGACGTGAGAAGAAATGCGGATACTGCCTTTGGACAGGCAGTACTACAGGCTGCAGTTTGAAATCCTCGGGATCAGAAACACCCTTGGTTATAAAAAAAAAAAAAAAAAAAAGTTTTTTCTTGACTAAGTTGGTATTATTATTATTATGATTTGAGTTTATCTCTAAATTGAATCCTTCTTTGGAAGATGTCTCCCTCCCCTCATTAAAGCATTGCTTTCGGACATCCCACATAGTAATGAATATGCCGCTCTGTGTCCCGTGATGTACGAGAAAGAAAAAGGGATTTTTAAATACAGCTTACCTGTAAAATCCTTTTCTTGGAGTACATCACGGGACACAGAGCTCCCACCCCTCTTTTGGGTGACCATTTTGGGAGGCATACTGCTTGCTACAAAACTGAGGGACTCCCTCTAGGGGAGGGGGTTATATAGGGAGGGGACTTCCTGTTTGAAGATTGCCAGTGTCCACACCTGAAGGTACTCCATATAACCCACATAGTAATGAATATGCCGCTCTGTGTCCCGTGATGTACTCCAAGAAAAGGATTTTACAGGTAAGCTGTATTTAAAAATCCCTTTTTACGCTACGCCGGCTCAACGTTGAGAGGCAAGTATGAAATTCACAAAGAAAATGCGCCCAACGTTGCGCCGGCATAGCGTATATTCGTCGGCGTAAGCCGACGTAAGTCAAAGTAGGTGGAAGTGGGCTGGAAGTGGGCGTGATGCATGGTAATGAAGCGTGACCCCATGCAAATGATGGGCTGAGCGTCATCCAAGTACTTCAAACGAACGGCGCATGCGTCGTAACTTGGACGTATCCCCGTGCGCATGCGTACAACCACGTCAAAATACCTGCCTAAGATACGTCAAATCACTGCCTACGACGTGAACGTAACCTACGCCCAGCCCTATTCACGTACAGCGTAAACGACGTAAAATACGACGGCTGTTCCCTGGTCCATACCATGGGTTGCGCCTCCTATATGTGGAAGAACTTTACGCCGGACGTAAGCCTTGCGCAAACCGCGCATCTACGTTCGTGAATCGGCGTATCTCCCTCATTTGCATATTTGAATAGGAAATCAATGGGAGTACCAAATGCGTCCAGCGTAAATATGCGCCCCCGATACGCCGGCAAGTTACGTTAGTCGGATGAAGTCAGTTTTTTTGCGTAGCTTGGTTCTATGGGTACGGCGCAGAGATACGACGGCGCATCTTTACACTTACGCGGTGCATCTCGAGATACGTCGCCGTAAGTGCTTTGTGAATCCGGGCCATAATAGTTAACTGATTTATTTAAAAAAAGATTAAAAATAGATAAAAATCAATCATATAATGTACCTGTAGTTTTTTCGTTTCGTTTTTGCATGTTATCCTGTATCTGTGCTGGACAGAGCCATAGAGAGTGATGGTTTGGAAAACAAAACTAGAAGCTCCCAGTACTGTGGTCCTCAGGAAAACAGACAACCAGGAAGTGTCCAGAACAGAGGAGAATTACAGCAACATCAGAGCAAAAACGAACAATGAGGACATGAATCCAGGACTGCAGTAAGGTAAGGGAAGCTATTTAGCTAAAAAGAAAAAAAAATCTTTTAGTGACCCTTTAAGAGGTGCTTGAGAGATGCTTTACTAGCGCTATTTTAAGGGGCAAAAATGCCTGAAAAGCACCTCTTAAGGCTCCCCAGTGTGAAAGCCTGAGTGCTTTCACACAGGGGTGGTGCGCTTGTGGGATGGGAAAAAAAAAGTCCTGCAAGCAGCATCTTTGGGGCGCTTTTCAGGTGCTTTACATGCACTATTTTTAGCGCTAAAATGCCTGAAAAGCGCCTCAGTGTGAAAGGGGTTCTAACTTCAATATAACTTGTGCCGCAATTGTATATGCTAGATTATTGTTTTTATATTTTTTTCACCTTTTTATTCCTCACAAAAGTAGAGTTATTCTTGAACCCTGGATGAGAATGGCTTCTATAGGCATTCCTTACAATGTAATGTTCCATGCTCCTTCCTTACTGCTCTCTCACACCCATGCAAAGATTGTGCCTAATGTCCTTCTGGTGAGGGCCATGAAACTGCTCAGTTAGAAGCCAATGGTGGTGTAGTAGGTAAGCTTTATTGGGATCAGGGTCCCTGCTACCAGTAGGCAAACTAGGAAACCGCCTAGGGTGCACTGCTGCCTAGGGGCGCCCAGCCACTGGTTTCCCTCTGCGTCGGCATGCTCTGCAGGCTACAGCATGTAACTAACTCAGTCTCAGGCAGCTTCTCCATCCAACCGGTAGTGTAAATAGAGGCGCAGTGCAGCACTGGAGCCAGCTCTAGAGAAAGCAGAGCCAATGCTTCCTGTATAGCCTCACCTCCTGTCACATGGGCAGGACAAAGGGGGTAGAGTCAGGGGTGGAGCCAATTTGTGGTAAAATTAGGTTGGTGTAAAAAAATCCTTGCACCAGCCCTGATCGGGATGCTATGTTATTATGGAAAAGGAACAAGTCTCCAATTGTTTGATTGGTCATCTTTTTAGGAGGTCCAAACAGTGAAGCCTCGTACACATGACCGGTTTCCTCGGCAGAACCCAGCAAGAAACTTGTTGGGAGACGTATTCTGCCGAGGAAACCGGTCGTGTGTACATTTTTCGACGAGGAAACTGTCGAGAAACTCGACGAGCCAAAAAGAGAGCATGTTCTCTTTTTCCTCGACGGTAGTCGAATTTGGCTCGTCGAGTTATTCGTTGGGCTGGTTTCCGACGAGAAACTCGAGCGTGTGTACGCTAAGAAACCCGCGCACCTTCTGTAAAACTAGCGTTTGTAATGGAAATAGCACATTTATCACGCTGTAACAGACTGAAAAGTGCAAATGTCTCTTACCAAACTTTTTCCTAACACGCAGTAACATGAGATTAGCAAAAGCAGCCCCAAGGATTGTGCCAGTGGAATCGAACTTCCCCTGTTATTGTATGTGTTGAAGTCACCGCGTTTCAGAACGAGGAGATTTGGTCTTTAACGTGTGTACGCAAAGCAAGCTTGTCGAGTTCCTCGACAAGCCTAACAAGGAACTCGACGAGGAAAACTATGTGTTTCGCCCGACGAGTTCCTCGGTCGTGTGTACGAGGCCTGAGAGTTTGGGTTATACACTAGTCTATGATTATACATACCAAAAAAAATGTTTGGCACACTGTACTACCAACTGGTGTCTGCGCCCTTCACTGGGCTGTGTAGGTAAAACCCTGGTAGAGTGCCAGGCCTACTGACATCTCTACAAGGTCTATTAGGAGACGCTCTATCCTCCTGGTAGACAGCACTCATGTGGTTATACGGCCATAGGAAACTGGGTGTGGGTCTTTACAGGGACCATACCTGTGACAGACTCACCCAGGACAGAGGCTTTTGGAGGGGACTGAATGCCAGCCTCTTGCCTTGCGATCATGGGCCCTGGCATTTGGGGGAACGTGCTCTTTGTGAGCTGTATGCCTTGGACCCTGTATATGCCATTAGAGTAACTGATTCATACTGTTGGGACATACAGTGTAAGGAGATGCTAATGCCATCCCCTCCAGCCATCTGTCTGTTCTCTGTGCTAATTGACCCTGCTATTGTGTGAAGATGTCCTGTGTTTACACTTGATGATAATGTGTATTGTATAGCAGGTGAGCGAGGAGATGTGACGTCTACCCTGAAAGGTCATATCTAAGAGTCACCTCGTCTGGGTAAATGATTAGTTAATTAGCTCATGTTAATTTATGTTTTGGTTACCTCCTCTTTAAACTGTATATAAGGTTGTATTCTTGGTTCTAATAAACACTCCATGTTCAGCAGACAAACAACTCTCGTCTCGTTGTGTGCTTCTGAGCAGCTGGAATATCTGATATCTATATCCAGACTGATAGGAAGAGGTATATGACGGAAGCACTCAAGCGGAGTGTGTGAGGTTCCATTACAATACCGAAAATATATAACCTATAATCAATATTTGGATTAATGTTTTATTTGTGATTACCTGGTACTGTTTCTGAATCTCGGCCAGAAAGGTGTCCAGCACGCGGTGAAGGTTTGGCACAGGAGGCCACAGCTTGTTTTTCAGTTTCCTAAAAGGCAGAGGTCAAAGTGAGCTATTATATAACTATATATGAGTAATAGAGTGTTGTACCATGTTAGTCATCAATCAGTGCAGAAGACTTGAGAACCCTTTATTAGACAACTGAACTTAGTAAAGGTGCAAGCTTTTGGAACCCCTTAGATACCTTCCTTTCTCAGGCTTTATAGAATTATTTTTGTATAAAGCCTGAAGCCCCGTACACACGGCCGAGGTTCTCGGCAGAAACCAGCGAGAACCTCGCTGGGAGCCTAATTCTGCCGAGAACCTCGGCCGTGTGTACGGATTCGGCGAGCCCCGCCCGTCGGGAAACCCGTCAAGGAAATAGAGAGCAGGTTCTCTATTTGCTCGACGGCCCGTCGGGATGAATGGCTGGTTGCCTTTCCCGACGGGCTGGTCGCCGAATCTGACGGCCGGCCGAGAACCTCGACGGGCGGAACGATGTGTTCCGCCCGTCGAGGTTCTCTGCCGTGTGTACGGGGCCTGAGGAAGGATCCTAAAGTATCCCAAAATCTTGTATCTTTGAAGTTGAATTCCAGATATGGCAACTTTTACATAATCACATCTGTGGGATCCCTTCCTGGGATCCAATGGTAGTGAGCCCTTGTAGAAGGTCAACTTGTCTAATGCCGCGTACACAGGCTCGGAATTTTGATGTTCGATGGGAGCTTGTTGTTGGAAATCCCGACGGTGTGTAGGCCCCATCGGACATTTTCTGTCGGAATTTCCGTCAACAAAAATTTGAGAGCTGGTTCTCAAGGGGCAAGGGGCGGGCTCTCCGGGTGAAGTAATCGGATGGCCACGCCCCATCGCTATATAAGAGTCAGCAGAGAGTGGGAGACAACAAAACAGATGAAGACATAAATGAAACTAGAGCGGCTTTTGAAAAAAAAAAATAGCAGGTAACCGGCTGCGAGGAAGAAGACAGCAACGGAAAGAGACAGCGGCCGTAGGAAGAGGCGGGTCGAGGAGAAGACGACAGGAAGGAGAAGACGGCGTGAAGAGACGGCTAGAGAAGATGGAGCTATTAATAAAAGAATTTTCAAATACTGGCTCGTGTGTTTTTATTACATTTCACTGCTTTTACTGGCGAATGGGTAGGGGTACGATGTATCCAATACCCATTCACATGAGGGGGGGCGGGATCTGGGGCCCCCCCTTCTTAAAGCCCCCTGCCCACAGACCCTGACCTCCACCGGCTAGGGTTGTAGAGAAGAGGCCCTTTTCCTCATCAATATAGGGGCAAGGTGCTTTGGGGTGGGGAGCAAAGCACCTGGTATCTGGTATGGTTCAGTAGGGGGGGAGGCGCTCGCTCGTCCCCTCCCTTTCCTGACCTGCATGCTCGGATAAGGGTCTGGTATGAAATTTAGGATGGATCCCATGCTATTTTTTATTTTTTTTGTAAATTGTGGGGTGGTCCGCTCCAAATCCATACTAGACCTGAATGGCCTGGTATAGTCCTGGGGGAGCCCCATGCCGTTTTTTTTTCCCACACATTTTTTTGCCAGCTAATTTTTTATTTTATTTTTTACATTCAGCTTTCAGCAGGGAACCCCACTGACAGCTGATGACTCATCGGTTGCTAATGACACGGCGGCTGGCTTCACGGCCCCCTCCTTAGCAACCAGCTATATACAGTATGTTTTACAGTGCGTTTAAAAGAGAAGAAGAAAAAACACAAAATGCATGAAAACTGCATACAAAAAACGCATAGATGTGAACCTAGACTAAACGTTATATCCCATAATGAGCTTAGATAGAATGCTATGTTATGGCTGCTTGGCCACCAAGGAGTTAGGATGGTGAGAGCGTGGCCACTAAAATGTAAGAATGTCACCGTAGGATGAAGTTTTGCTCACCTGTATAAAAATGGGAACTTACAGCACATACACAATACAGCCGCCAAGATGGACAGAAGACACAGACCGACTGCCAAGATAATCCACCCTGCAGGAAACCCAGACATCCATCAACAACATATAATAAACCAATGACACATAAGGCTGCAAGACACCCACAAAAGTTTATCTCTGAACTGATAACTTATAACTGCCACTTTTACTGAGACTCTGATAACTGCCACTTTTACTGAGACTCTGATAACTGCCACTTTTACTGAGACTCTGATAACTGCCACGTTTACTGAGACTCTGATAACTGCCACGTTTACTGAGACTCTGATAACTGCCACGTTTACTGAGACTCTGATAACTGCCACTTTTACTGACACTGATAACTGCCACTTTTACTGACACTCTGATAACTGCCACTCTGATAACTGCCACTTTTACTGACACTCTGATAACTGCCACTTTTACTGAGACTCTGATAACTGCCACTTTTACTGACACTCTGATAACTGCCACTTTTACTGACACTGATAACTGCCACTTTTACTGACACTCTGATAACTGCCACTCTGATAACTGCCACTTTTACTGACACTCTGATAACTGCCACTTTTACTGAGACTCTGATAACTGCCACTTTTACTGACACTCTGATAACTGCCACTTTTACTGACACTCTGATAACTGCCACTTTTACTGACACTCTGATAACTGCCACTTTTACTGACACTCTGATAACTGCCACTTTTACTGACACTCTGATAACTGCCACTTTTACTGACACTCTGATAACTGCCACTTTTACTGACACTCTGATAACTGCCACTTTTACTGACACTCTGATAACTGCCACTTTTACTGACACTCTGATAACTGACACTCTGATAACTGCCACTTTTACTGACACTCTGATAACTGACACTCTGATAACTGCCACTTTTACTGACACTCTGATAACTGCCACTTTTACTGACACTCTGATAACTGCCACGTTTACTGACACTCTGATAACTGCCACGTTTACTGACACTCTGATAACTGCCACTCTGATAACTGACACTCTGATAACTGACACTCTGATAACTGACACTCTGATAACTGACACTCTGATAACTGACACTCTGATAACTGACACTCTGATAACTGACACTCTGGGGCTCTGGAAGAGAATAAAATAGTTTTCATCCATATAATCCTGATGTCACCTTTGTAATATGACAACCTGAGAGTCTGATTTCAGCCTGAAACTCTGCAGGAGTTTGGATGGCCTAATAGCCCAACATTTCTGCGCTAACAGGGAGAGAATACAAGTAAGTAATAGCAAAAGTCAAAAAAAGGTAAGCCTATACTATTATAATAACTCAAGGGTGAAACTCTAAATAATTATAAATGCCATTGGACATTGGAGATTCATGGACGACATTGGAGATCCAGGGACGCCATTGGACATTGGAGATTCATGGACGCCATTGGAGGCTGGAGGTCCAGGGATGCCATTGGAGGCTGGAGGTCCAGGGACGCCATTGGAGGCTGGAGGTCCAGGGACGCCATTGGAGGCTGGAGGTCCAGGGACGCCATTGGAGGCTGGAGGTCCAGGGACGCCATTGGAGGCTGGAGGTCCAGGGACGCCATTGGAGGCTGGAGGTCCAGGGACGCCATTGGAGGCTGGAGGTCCAGGGACGCCATTGGAGGCTGGAGGTCCAGGGACGCCATTGGAGGCTGGAGATCCAGGGACGCCATTGGAGGCTGGAGATCCAGGGACGCCATTGGAGGCTGGAGATCCAGGGACGCCATTGGAGGCTGGAGATCCAGGGACGCCATTGGAGGCTGGAGATCCAGGGACGCCATTGGAGGCTGGAGATCCAGGGACGCCATTGGAGGCTGGAGATCCAGGGACGCCATTGGAGGCTGGAGATCCAGAGACGCCATTGGAGGCTGGAGATCCAGGGACGCCATTGGAGGCTGGAGATCCAGGGACGCCATTGGAGGCTGGAGATCCAGGAACGCCATTGGAGACTGGAGGTCCAGGAACGTCATTGGAGACTGGAGATCCAGAGATACCATTGGAGACTGGAGATCCAGGGACGCTATATATATATATATATGTTTGTAGGTAAGGCCAAGAAAACGTTGGGTACCACTAACAGGACTCCTGCCCAATTTCTTCATTAGCGTGGGTCCCGGCTTAAATTTCTCCTTGGCTGAGCAGGGTACCAGTTTTGGGATTGGCCACCAATGAAATTAGAGATGAGTACAATTGGTTTTCAATGCTTTTATAGTGAAACATCAAGGCATACAACTTCTTCCATATTCAGCGGTGGCTGCCAGTACTTACCTCCAAGATGGGCATCTTTAGTCCTCACCCCTTTAAAGTCTCTCGGGCATCAGGTCTTCTAGGCATTCCCTTAGCTGAGGTCAGCTGCTTGCAGTATCGCTCCTAGAGGGCCCGATACAGTCCCACAGGGGCCACCTACATGTCTCTCACTTCTCTAAACTTTCCACTGGGCTGACTCACTCTTCAACCCACTATTTATAACCTGGGGGGAGGGGGCGCCACCAACTGATCTAGCACCCCCTTACATGTATATAAAGGTTTGCCACTTCCATCTCACCTGTGCTGGAGGGGATTTTGATGGTAATTCTGGCTGACCAGTCACCCCAGAGGCCTTGGACCCTGTATGTCCTTAAAGCTGCCCTCAGCTGTAAGACATAGCTTGTTCCTGCCACGGTGGACAGCGTCTTGTTTCGGACTCCAGCCGGAATCTGTAGAATCTGATAAACAACGAGCATTTCTGAGTCTCTGCTTATGGTACAACAACCTAGTACATTGAAGCTGTGTTTTCCATAATTATCCCTATTTGCACTGTTCTGGCAGATCTCATTATCAATTGTAAACTAGATTCGACCATTGTTTTTCCTAACAAAGGGTTAAAGATTTAGAAGCTGACTTCCTGCCTTGTATGTGAACCGAACTTATATGGACAAGCAATTGGCCGTACTTGTACGTCCCTTTAAATTTGCCACCGTGTGGTCACATGCGCAACCCTGCCGCGAGCTCCGTGATCGTGCCTGTAGGAACCCACGGACTCCAAGCTTGAGCGGAATTCTGTCAGAAAAAACATCCGATTTTTTTTTCCGACAGAAAATCCGTTGGTGTGTACGCGGCATAACACTAAGCTTCTTCTGTCTAAGTGCTATAAAAGGGCCCCCTTGTTGTCTGATCATTTTAGGAATGTGTCCCACAGTTGGGAGCATCAACCATCAGAGGTGGCTCTTTAATTAGGCAAATTAGGTGGTGACCTAAGGCCTCGCTTTCACATGGGGCCTCGCGGCCACATCATTTGCCACTGCTCAATCACTGTGTGCTAGATCCGTGCATCTTTCTGTAGCTATTTTTATTTGCTTGATTTTTTTTACCCATTATGGGCATGAGAGGGGCCCCCCGTGTCCAAGTTTTGCTTAAGGAGCCGCCTCTGCCTACCATCTCTTTGGGAACGTTTGTCCTCAGATTGGTTCTTCCCCAAATACAAAAAAAAACAAAAACGTCTTTCTATCACAGTGACTTCATATACGGTACCGTCCAGGTCTTTTCCCCGTCCTGCGAGAATCGGATCTGGTACATCAGGTGTTCCTCCAGCTGCAGCAGAGGGCTTGACCAGTTCAGAGCCAGCGTGTTCCCGGGCAGCCGCTGGACCTGCAGTACCGGTACCGGGAGGAGCACTGCGATCATAAAGAACCACGTCAGAGTTATTTGTAACAGAGAAAGAACAAGCAGCCGCTCAGATTAATCCATAACTAGTATAAAGGAATTGTATAGGAGTGAGGCAGTGCACTGAGCAATACAAACAAAACTAAACATCATTAGTATTGGTGGGAGGAATAGTGCCCCATCATTGGTGTCAGTGGGAGGAATATCTCCCCATCATTGGTGTCAGTGGGAGGAATATCTCCCCATCATTGGTGTCAGTGGGAGGAATATCTCCCCATCATTGGTGTCAGTGGGAGGAATAGTGCCCCATCATTGGTGTCAGTGGGAGGAATAGTGCCCCATCATTGGTGTCAGTGGGAGGAATAGTGCCCCATCATTGGTGTCAGTGGGAGGAATATCTCCCCATCATTGGTGTCAGTGGGAGGAATAGTGCCCCATCATTGGTGTCAGTGAGAGGAATAGTGTCCCCATCATTGGTGTCAGTGGGAGGAATAGTGCCCCATCATTGGTGTCTGTGGGAGGAATAGTACCCCATCATTGGTGTCAGTGGGAGGAATAGTACCCCATCATTGGTGTCAGTGGGAGGAATAGTGCCCCATCATTGGTGTCAGTGAGAGGAATAGTGCCCCATAATTGGTGTCAGTGGGAGGAATATCTCCCCATCATTGGTGTTAGTGGGAGGAATAGTGCCCCATCATTGGTGTCAGTGAGAGGAATAGTGTCCCCATCATTGGTGTCAGTGGGAGGAATAGTGCCCCATCATTGGTGTCAGTGGGAGGAATAGTGCCCCATCATTGGTGTCAGTGGGAGGAATAGTACCCCATCATTGGTGTCAGTGGGAGGAATAGTGCCCCATCATTGGTGTCAGTGGGAGGAATAGTGCCCCATCATTGGTGTCAGTGGGAGGAATAGTGCCCCATCATTGGTGTCAGTGGGAGGAATAGTGCCCCATCATTGGTATCAAAGGAATAGTGCCCATCATTGGTGTCAGTGGAAGGAATAGTATCATGTGGAATAGTGCCCCATCAGTGGAGGAATAGTGCCCCATCATTGGTGTCAGTGGGAGGAATAGTGCCCCATCATTGGTGTCAGTGGGAGGAATAGTGCCCCATCATTGGTGTCAGTGGGAGGAATAGTGTCCCATCATTGGTGTCAGTGGGAGGAATCGTGTCCCATCATTGGTGTCAGTGGGAGGAATAGTGCTCTACCATTGGTATCAGTGGAAGGAATAGTGCCCCATCATTGGTGTCAGTGGGGGGAATAGTGCTCTATCATTGGTATCAGTGAAAGGAATAGTGCCCCATCATTGGTGTCAGTGGGAGGAATCGTGCCCCATCATTGGTGTCAGTGGGAGGAATAGTGTCCCATCATTGGTGTCAGTGGGAGGAATAGTGCCCCATCATTGGTGTCAGTGGGAAGAATAGTGTCCCATCATTGGTGTCAGTGGGAGGAATAGTGCCCCATCATTGGTGTCAGTGGGAGGAATAGTGCACCATCATTGGTGTCAGTGGGAGGAATAGTGCCCCATCATTGGTGTCAGTTAGTGTCCCATCATTGGTGTCAGTGGGAGGAATAGTGTCCCATCATTGGTGTCAGTGGGAGGAATAGTGTCCCATCATTGGTGTCAGTGGGAGGAATAGTGTCCCATCATTGGTGTCAGTAGGAGGAATAGTGTCCCATCATTGGTGTCAGTGGGAGGAATAGTGCTCTACCATTGGTATCAGTGGAAGGAATAGTGCCTCATCATTGATGTCAGTGGAAGGAATAGTGCCTCATCATTGGCGTCAGTGGAAAGAATAGTGCCTCATCATTGGCATCAATGGAAGGAATAGTGCTCTATCATTGGTATCAGTGGAGGGAATAGTGCCCCATCATTGGTGTCAGTGGGAGGAATAATGTCCCATCATTGGTGTCAGTGGGAGGAATAGTGTCCCATCATTGGTGTCAGTGGGAAGAAAGAGTCCCATCATTGGTGTCAGTGGGGGGGGGGGGAATAGTGCCTCATCATTGGTGTCAGGGGAAGAGGACTCCAGTGGCAATCTTCTTATAGCCTACGCCATCTTTATGTAGAGCAACAATTGTTTTCTTCAGATCCTCAGAGAGTTCTTTGCCATGAGGTGCCATGTTGAACTTCCAGTGACCAGTATGAGAGAGTGAGAGCGATAACACCAAATTTACCACACCTGCTCCCCATTCACACACCTGAGACCTTGTAACACTAACGAGTCACATGACACCAGGGGAGGGAAAATGGCTAATTGGGTCCAATTTGGACATTTTCACTTAGGGGTGTCCTCACTTTTGTTGCCAGAGGTTTAGACATTAATGGCTGTGTGTTGAGTTATTTTGAGGGGACGGCAAATGTACACTGTTATACAAGCTGCACACTCACTACACAACATTGGAGATACAAAGTGTCATTTCTTCAGTGTTGTCACATGAAAAGATAGAAGACAAGATTCATGTGAAGGGTGTACTCACTTTGTACGATGCTGTATATATATATATATATATATATATATATATATTCACTACCTACCCACATCCTGGATCCAGAAAGGCTTTGGGTAGTACAAGTTCCAATTTCCATTCCCAGAAGGCGATTGAATTTTTAGGGAGACGGCGCTGTCATTTCTCGCCAGGAAGGCGGAGTCACAGCCTGTAATGACCTCCTGCTTGCAGCTCTGCCATTCCGCTTCTCTGGATATGAAGAACACACACAGATAGTTATATCCACAGAATACAGAAAGAAATCAAAATGAAATCAGATTATTAAACTAAAATATTTTAGTAGCTTTCAAGGGACAATTACCGTATATACTCGAGTATAAGCCGAGATTTTCAGCCTTTTTTGTGTGCTGAAAATGCCCCCCTCGGCTTATACTCGAGTCACCTTTTTTTGTGTCTGATCTCCCGGACTTTGGGGACCCGGTACCGGCCGCTCATGGGTCCCCTGGACCCTCCCCTGGCACACATGTATCCCCACTCTTCCTCTACAAGTGTGCAAAGTTTGTTGTCCAGGGGACCTACGGCCGGGAAGCACCGATTCCATAGACTCCCATGTTAAACGATCATTTCTCCAGAGAATTTGGGGACCCTGTACCGGTCGGTTGTAGGTCCCTTGGACCCCAAACTTGGCACACATGTAGCCCCTTTTCTCCTCTACAAGTGCGCAAAGTTTGTTGACCTATGGCTGGGGAGTACTGATTTTTCACAGCCGGGCACCCCTTCCATAGACTCCCATGTTAAACATCAGTCTAGGCATGGGACACGGTGAGGCATGGGACACGGTGAGGCATGGGACACGGTGAGGCATGGGACACGGTGAGGCATGGGACACGGTGAGGTGACTGTTACAGGACACAGTGAGGCATGGGACACAGTGAGGCATGGACACAGTGAGGCATGGACACAGTGAGGCATGGGCACAGTGAGGCATGGGCACAGTGAGGCATGGACACAGTGAGGCATGGGACACAGTGAGGCATGGGACACAGTGAGGCATGGGACACAGTGAGGCATGGGACACAGTGAGGCATGGGACACAGTGAGGCATGGGACACAGTGAGGCATGGGACACAGTGAGGCATGGGACACAGTGAGGCATGGGACACAGTGAGGCATGGACACAGTGAGGCATGGACACAGTGAGGCATGGACACAGTGAGGCATGGGACACAGTGAGGCATGGACACAGTGAGGCATGGACACAGTGAGGCATGGACACAGTGAGCATGACACAGTGAGGCATGGACACAGTGAGGCATGGTACACAGTGAGGCATGGACACAGTGAGGCATGGGACACAGTGAGGCATAGGACACAGTTGAGGCATGGACACAGTGAGGCATGGACATAGTGAGGCATGGGACACAGTGAGGCATGGGACACAGTGAGGCATGGGCACAGTGAGGCATGGGACACAGTGAGGCATGGGACACAGTGAGGCATGGGACACAGTGAGGCATGGGACACAGTGAGGCATGGGACACAGTGAGGCATGGGACACAGTGAGGCATGGGGACACAGTGAGGCATGGGACACAGTGAGGCATGGGACACAGTGAGGCATGGGACACAGTGAGGCATGGGACACAGTGAGGCATGGGACACAGTGAGGCATGGGCACAGTGAGGCATGGGCACAGTGAGGCATGGACACAGTGAGGCATGGACACAGTGAGATGTGTGCACAGTGAGACATTGGCACAGTGAGGCATGGGACACAGTGAGGCATGGGACACAGTGAGGCATGGGCACAGTGAGGCATGAAATTGGATAAATACTGCGCTGCTAGAAGATAAATGGTAAGCTGCTAAACACAGCTAGTAGAAAAGTAAGCAAAATGGTAGAAATGGGTAGGAAAAGTGTAACGCTTAAATTGAAATTTACATCAATGGTGAATGATATATATAGAGAAAATATTAAAACAATAATGAAAAAATTAAAAACAAAAGAAATTGATATCTAATGTCCATGTACAGCAGGTGAAAATGTCCGTATAACAATAGACGGTTTAAATCTTGTTAAATACTTAATAGGTAAAATAAAAAGAATGGTGCTGGTGAAAAGAACCAAGTGTTGTCCAAGAGTGTGACTTTCCTAGTTGAAGTGAAAACGTTATCAAAGGGTGTTTTTGATTTTTTCATTATTGTTTTAATATTTTCTCTATATATATATCATACGGGCCCCTCAAAAAAAAAGGGGGGTTGCCACCCGGGCCCCTGGTAAAGTGGTTAATGACAATGCAGTCACCCCCCTACCTGCAGAGTCGGGACAAGGGGTGGGCAGGAGGAGGGGCTTCCCTGGCCGCATGGGGGCGCCTTTCTTCTGATACAAGGCTGACAGGAGTAGTGACAGCGGCAGTGATTGTGACAAGCGAGTGACTGCTGGGTGTAGGACCCCTATCCTTGCACACCATGGGGGAGGGGGTGCAGTTTGGCTTCTTTGCCCTGGGCACTGGGTGACCTTGTCCCAGCACTGCCTACCTGTATCTATAGAAGACTTGCTGGGATGACAGCAGATGATTCTCCTTCTTCTCTTTCCACTGACAGCACACCAGAGTCAGGTCCGAGCTGACGCATTTCAACCCGCCGATGTCTGAAAAGAGGACACAGTGAGAATCCTCATGGAGACTCTTACACTGCAGACATACTACAGGAGATGGTGAGAGACTGCAGGCATGATACAGGAGAGGGTCAGAGACTGCAGACATACTACAGGAGATGGTCAGAGACTGCAGACACGATACAGGAGATGGTCAGAGACTGCAGACATACTACAGGAGATGGTCAGAGACTGCAGACACGATACAGGAGATGGTCAGAGACTGCAGACATAGTACAGGAGATGGTCAGAGACTGCAGACATGATAGAGGAGATGGTCAGAGACTGCAGACATACTACAGGAGAGGGTCAGAGACTGCAGACATACTACAGGAGATGGTCAGAGTCTGCAGACATCATACAGGAGATGGTCAGAGACTGCAGACATAGTACAGGAGAGGGTCAGAGACTGCAGACATACTACAGGAGATGGTCAGAGTCTGCAGACATCATACAGGAGATGGTCAGAGACTGCAGACATAGTACAGGAGATGGTCAGAGACTGCAGACATAGTACAGGAGATGGTCAGAGACTGCAGACATGATAGAGAAAATGGTCAGAGACTGCAGACATACTACAGGAGAGGGTCAGAGACTGCAGACATACTACAGGAGATGGTCAGAGTCTGCAGACATCATACAGGAGATGGTCAGAGACTGCAGACATCATACAGGAGATGGTCAGAGACTACAGACATAATATAGGAGATGGTCAGAGACTGCAGGCATAATACAGGAGATTGTCAGAGACTGTAGACACGATACAGGAGATGGTCAGAGACTGCAGACATGCTACAGGAGATGGTCAGAGACTGCAGACATAATACAGGAGATTGTCAGAGACTGCAGACATAATACAGGAGATTGTCAGAGACTGTAGACATACTACAGGAGATGGTCAGAGTCTGCAGACATGCTACAGGAGATGGTCAGAGACTGCAGACAGGATACAAGAGATGGTCAGAGACTGCTGACAAGATACAGGAGTTGGTTAGAGACTGCAGACATGCTACAGGAGATGGTCAGAGACTGCAGACATGATACAAGAGATGGTCAGAGACTGCTGACAAGATACAGGAGTTGGTTAGAGACTGCAGACATGATACAGGAGATGGTCAGAGACTGCAGACATGATACAGGAGATGGTCAGAGACTGCAGACATACTACAGGAGATGGTCAGAGTCTGCAGACATCATACAGGAGATGGTCAGAGACTGCAGACATGATACAGGAGATGGTCAGAGACTACAGACATGATATAAGTGATGCTCAGAGACTGCAGACACAATATGGTGGAGTGGATGGTCAGAGACTGCAGACATACTGCAAGAGATGGACAGAGATTGCCGAATAGATACAGGAGATGGTCAGAGACTGCAGACATGATACAGGAGATGGTCAGAGACTGTGCAGATATAGTATAGGAGATGGTCAGAGACTGCAGATATAGTAATAGGAGATGTCAGAGACTGCAGACATAAGTAAGGAGATGGTCAGAGACTGCAGACATAGTATAGGAGATGTCAAGACTGCAGACATAGTATAAGGAGATGGTCAGAGACTGCAGACATATTATAGGAGATGGTCAGAGACTGCAGACATAGTATAGGAGATGGTCAGAGACTGCAGACATAGTACAGGAGATGGTCAGAGACTGCAGACATAGTACAGGAGATGGTCAGAGACTGCAGACATGATAGAGAAAATGGTCAGAGACTGCAGACATACTACAGGAGAGGGTCAGAGACTGCAGACATACTACAGGAGATGGTCAGAGTCTGCAGACATCATACAGGAGATGGTCAGAGACTGCAGACATCATACAGGAGATGGTCAGAGACTACAGACATAATATAGGAGATGGTCAGAGACTGCAGGCATAATACAGGAGATTGTCAGAGACTGTAGACACGATACAGGAGATGGTCAGAGACTGCAGACATGCTACAGGAGATGGTCAGAGACTGCAGACATAATACAGGAGATTGTCAGAGACTGCAGACATAATACAGGAGATTGTCAGAGACTGTAGACATGCTACAGGAGATGGTCAGAGACTGCAGACAGGATACAAGAGATGGTCAGAGACTGCTGACAAGATACAGGAGTTGGTTAGAGACTGCAGACATGCTACAGGAGATGGTCAGAGACTGCAGACATGATACAAGAGATGGTCAGAGACTGCTGACAAGATACAGGAGTTGGTTAGAGACTGCAGACATGATACAGGAGATGGTCAGAGACTGCAGACATGATACAGGAGATGGTCAGAGACTGCAGACATACTACAGGAGATGGTCAGAGTCTGCAGACATCATACAGGAGATGGTCAGAGACTGCAGACATGATACAGGAGATGGTCAGAGACTACAGACATGATATAAGTGATGCTCAGAGACTGCAGACACAATATGGGAGATGGTCAGAGACTGCAGACATACTGCAAGAGATGGACAGAGATTGCAGACATAATACAGGAGATGGTCAGAGACTGCAGACATGATACAGGAGATGGTCAGAGACTGCAGATATAGTATAGGAGATGGTCAGAGACTGCAGATATAGTATAGGAGATGGTCAGAGACTGCAGACATAGTATAGGAGATGGTCAGAGACTGCAGACATAGTATAGGAGATGGTCAGAGACTGCAGACATAGTATAGGAGATGGTCAGAGACTGCAGACATGATATAAGAGATGGTCAGAGACTGCAGACACGATACAGGAGATGGTCAGAGACTGCAGACACGATACAGGAGATGGTCAGAGACTGCAGACAGGATACAAGAGATGGTCAGAGACTGCAGACATAGTATAGGAGATGATCAGAGACTGCAGACATGATATAAGAGATGGTCAGAGACTGCAGGTATGATACAGGAGATTTGAGTGTTTAGGGGCCACAGGATGGCACGAAAATTGTCAGAGGGCCAAATGCGGCCCCTAGGCCTCAGATTGGGCAGAGGGAGAACTAGATCCTGACAATGCTTTAATAGTGTTTGTGCCTTCCTATCCCAGTGACAGCCACCCTCCCATTTATTTTACTGGTGTCACAGGAAGTGAAGGAAAATCTTCCCAACGGGACACAGAGAGAGAAACGTAAAATCTGACAGAACTTGTAACTTTATTCAGAGCTCAGAAATACATGTTGGTGGGAGTCGGTGTAATAGTGATACAAAGGATACCTGAATATCCCGGACTGTCGAATGTGATCACCTCTGACCACGGCCCCCAGGTGGCGCTCTCACCCATCCAGGATGTGCGGAGGCGGAGCTGGTAGCGCAGGTCCGGCGTGAGATCAGACAGTGTGAGTTCCTCCCCCAGCACAATCTGTTCAGAGATACAAAATATATAATAATAATAATAACGTCATATAATAGAAATGATTTCTTCCTCGGTCCCCCGACCAAAGAAATCACCTTCCGTTGTTCATCTGTGGAATCCTCCGGCCAATAGCGAGCCTCGTACTGCAGAACGAATGGAACTCAAA